>JAOUQT010056987.1:0-10635 GCA_025769995.1 Xyliphius kryptos | reverse complement strand
AATGAATATATATATATATATATGCATTTCACTGTTTGTATTGAATTACTGAAATAAATGAACTTTTCGATTATATTTTAATTTATTGCGATACACCTGTATGATGTTTCTGAAGAAAAAGTGGTTGTGTCAAAAATACCAATTTGAGTGTGCATTAATGGTACCTTTGCCATTTGCATATATACAGATCACTCACGCCATGGGTACTGATGCACGCCATGCCATCACAAATGCTGCTTTCAACACTTTTTGTTGAAAAAAATAGAGATGTCTTGTTTTTTCATCTTTAGCACATACAAATTCACATGTTTTTTTCTTTCAAAAACAAGCTGAGAACTTGAATTGTCTGTTTAGTGATTTCTAGCATTTCTGTGAAAAATTTAAATTTGGCCTCTGCTGTACATAAACCAGTTTAACTATGCATAAAGATTTTTGCTGTCACAGTTACAGGTCACACAAGCCTATTTGGTTATTGTTCATCATCATAGCATGGAAATTTATCAAACAAAACCATCCGAGTGAGCGACGATGACACGCTTGGTCATTATCTGAGATTTCCCGTCTCCCTAAATTTTTTCATGATAGTATGAAACGTAGATGATAAGATTACTAAAATCTTTCACTAAAAAATTTTAGTATTGTACTGAATCTGACATAACCTAATATAGAACAAAAATATGATCCAAGGAATTGCATTTTTTTTACCTGTTTTTCTCAGTGGACGTGATTCTGGATCCCGCTACAGCTCATCCCAATCTCATCCTGTCCGCTGATGGAAAAGAAGTTACACATGGAGACGAAAGACAGAATCTCCCTGATTCACCACAGAGGTTCACGAATGAACCCTGTGTTTTGGGAAAGCAGAGTTTCTCGAGGAGATTTTATTTTGAGGTGGAGGTCAAAGGGAAATCGAAATGGACATTAGGGGTTGTGAAAGAGAACATTAACAGCAAAGGTGAGATAAAATGGAGTCCTAAGGATGGTGTGTGGACTGTGGAACAGTGGAATGAAAATGAGTATAAAGCTCTAGATGACTACCGTGTTCACCTCAGTCTGAGAGAGAAGGTGGAGAAGGTTGGGGTTTTTGTGGATTATGAAGAGGGTATAGTTTCCTTTTATGATGTGGAGTTTATGTCTCATATCTACTCTTACACTGCTCAGTCTTTTAATGAGAATCTCTGTCCATTCTTCTGCCCTTGGTTAAATGAAGGAGGTGAAAACGCAGCACCTCTTATTATCTTACCTGTATGTAAGAGTGAATGAACTTTCATCACACAAATGAACACTTCACACATTTCAGCTTAAGCATAACTTTGGAAGTGTATGCTTAATCATGTTTCCACTCATGTTCCAGAAAAGGTTATACAGATAGGCCTATTAAATATACATATCAATGCCCTAGTACACATCACTGGTGGCATCTGCCTATGTGTATACAAAGCAGTGGCCATTTATAGATGCTTTAATAGATGTTTCTTCCATGAGAATGGCAAACCAAACCTCCGAACATGTATATAGACATCAAATTATGTTTAGGAAACTCTCACCTGATTCACCAGATCTTAGCATTATTTGAGATGTTATGTAACATGCTGTGGAACACTGAAATCTTACACATAAGAATAAAACTAAATGTTCTGCAGGAAGTCTTCCCTGCCTATAGAAAATTATTCTGCACGTCCATACCCTGGACATCCATATCCTACACATCCATTAAGGGACTTACCAAATATTAGATAGTTCTATCTAGTTATACTAGCTTAGTGTGCATCATCTGTTAGTTTGATGTAAATATATTCATAACCACAGTAAAATGCATAAATGATCATGGCCAGGTTTATCTGCATAACTCCACAGACCTGCAGGTTTCATCTCAATCCTCCCAATATAGCGGATGCAATGTAATGTAGCTCAATGTATAATGTAAAATGTGCTTCTTTTCTATATATATGGTTGTGTCATATAAAATATATTTATTTATTGTTATTCCGTTCTGAGTTTGGGCAGCACTGTGGCGCAGTAGTTAGTGCTGTAGCCTCACAACAAGGAGATCCAGGGTTCGAGCACTGGGTTGGGGGACTCAGTAAGTTTTCCCCCTTATTTGCGTGGGTTTTTCTTCGGGTACTCCAGTTTCCTTCTGCATTCAATAGACATGCATGATATGTTAATTGGTGTCTCTGAATTGCCCGTTAGTGTGTGAATGTGTGTGCGCCCTATGATGGATTAGCGTCTAGAGTTGTTCCTGCTCCCAGAGTTGCCGATTGGGCACCGGCTTTCCCGTAACCCTAAAACTAGACCTAAGCAAGTATAGAAAAGGAATGACTGATCTGAGCCATGGAATATAATTTTGCTAGATGAAAACTACACTAAATCTCTTTTAACCTAATGACAACGACAACACAAAAAGGACAGAATACAGTGCATCATAAAATTCTGTAAGTAAGAGCATTTCGTTTTTTTTAAATTACATATAGTGTAATCCATGCCTTTACTCTAGTTTTACTGGGCGACACAGTGGCTCAGTATGGCTGCCGATGTCGAAGATGACATTAATAAAACAAACAAACTCTAATTTTACTATGATGCTAATTTAAAAATAGTGGCATATTAATGTCAGAGTATTTGTGAAATATAAAGAACATATTAATTATGTGGTATTAATATGAACTTGCATACAATAAATTAAAATATATAAATCTAATATTAATTAGCTAACACCTATATTGTTACCAAGTTCTTATATGGGTAGCTAACTAATTACAAATCAGTAAACATGAATTTGGTGGGAGTAAAATTACATTTGTGAACTACTTGCACATGTAAATTAAAGACAAATACAGATAAATGTCTTAAACTAGTTATACAGTTGATACAGTAATATGAGGAATGTAGAATTATATATACAGTTACTTAGTTAAGGACTTTGTAAGTGTTATCCTAATGATATTAACATAGTAGTTGCTGATCCTAAAATAATGATACTGCTGCAGAACAATATTTAAGGTCAGTAATATGTTTGTGTAATGGTATCAAAGAGAGAGGCATTGCCATCAATCCTGTGTCTAGGTAAAGCAGCCTGTGTGAAGTCCAGATCCGTTACCTACTGAAAATATTTGCTGCATCATAATGTGGAGAAACACAATGATCAAACTGTTGGCTATTTCCATACTAAAACCTTGAATCCAGGTGTGTGTGTTCACTTTTCTATAGAATTCCAAGTGTATGTTCTTATTTGAATAGTTCTTATGTTATTCACAAACATAATATTTATTTTTTTACTTGAATCAAATCTGTAAACCAAAATCAGTTCACTTTTATTTTACAATAATCAGTTTGTGTTCTCTCACCCTAAAAGCCCTGTACTTAACAATGCAGTTCTCAGTGTCTTTGCAACATACTAATAAAACCTGTTCTCTTTAGGGCACAGAAATAAAAACAGCTTCTGTTTCACAAAACTGGTTGCACTGGCAAAATTTTATTGTCACAGCTAAATTTAATATACATAACTATAACTAACGTATAAAATGCCTTAATCTAACTTACTGAAAAAGGCCTAATGTTGAAGGTGTCCTTTGACTGACAACCGCAATCATGTGGGGAGGCGAAATAGAGACTGAAAGTGAAGGTTTTCAACACACCCGGATATATGTGACAAATAAAGCGTTATATCAAGAATACTTTCAGTCAATATGGCAGATTATCAGTATGCTGTGTTTTTTGAGACAAAATAATCTCTTAAACAAAGAAGTCAAAAAGATTAGAAACTACTTTAGTATCACGCGACAGTCTGGAGGAGGCGAGTGTGGAGAAGTGGAAAAAGTAGGAGACAACACCTACGAGATATGCTTCTTGAAAAAAACAGGTAAGTTTTAAAAGCAAATATCAACGTTGAAGATGATGTTATTAAACCAATAACACAAACAAACAAAATACTACTACAATAAACATACTAATCTGCTGTATGTGAGTCTGTTTAATAAATGTGTGAAATGTGATTAATTTAATTGTTTGTGTTATTACAGCACAAAGGAGAGTTTTAAGCAAAAATAATCATATAATCGGAATCCCTGGACAGGAAAATATACACATCTTGATAAAGTCTTAAGACAGTAAAGAGGAACCAGTTATGCCAGATTTTGCATCTCGTAAGCAGGTAGGTGCTACGTCAATCAACATGCATATGGTGAAAAAGTACCTACTTTGGTTTAATTGTATGATGTGAAAATAAAATATTAAAATGCCATAGTATTACAGTGGTTAAAGCTCTGGGTTACTGATCGAAAGGTCAGCAATTTAAGCCCCAGCACTACCAAGCTGCCACTTTTGGGTCCTTGAGCAAGAAGTTTAACGTTTCTGCTTCAGTGGTGCCATATACTGGCTGTTCCTTAACTATGGACCTAAGTACTTATGTAAAGAAAGTGAATTTTACTGTTTTGGGAATACACATAAGCAGAATGTTTTTAAACTTGACAAGCACTTACTGCTCCTTCTGAAGAACAACTCAAAAGCAAAATCAGATTTGGAGGAACAGCTGTCCTTTGTTAACAACCTTTAAGTTAGACATGTTCAATGAGACAGAAAAAGATGAAGCTCATTCAGGACAAGATAAAGACCAGCAAAAGTGGGAAGGAAAAATAGATACTGTGTTCTCAACCTTGCAAGCTCACTATGTCATCCATTTAGAGATCAAGCCTATGAGGGTAGAAATTCTATGTAAAAACCCTTCACTATTCTTGCAGAACATTGGAATCTATGAAGAAACAGGTTTATATGTAGTTGTTGGGTAAGATCAGGAAGTTAAGAAGTTATTGAAAGTTATAGATGCTCTACAGTTGCAGCAGCAAGCCCAGAAAGAATGTTCTGTGTCTGCAACACAATATACACTTGTGCCACATGTGCAATACAGAGAGACCTGTGTGTAGAGAAAGTATTGCTGGAGCAAGCAGAATCTGACTCAATAGATACTTTGAAGGAGTCTTTAAGTCCTGCATTAAAACAAGCTTATAAGGGAACTTCTAATGTACAAATTAGCTATTACCAGACACAGTGTCTGACCCCAGTGCAACTTGTGGGCTTTACTGGTGTGGTCCATAAATTAAAAAATATTATACATGAGTACAAACAAAACTTTGTGCAATACACAGACAATATGCCGCTACCTTTAGAAGAAATGGTGGATAATTTCACTGGCATTCTGTTTATACTAGGTGACAGAACAAGATGTAAATCTAAAGGCTACAGCCTCACCAGTTTGAGATGTTTAAGTTAAGGCTGAAAGTATAACAACTGAATGCACCACACACCACTGGTAATTTTCCATGTTGGTAATGAAAATTATTCTGGATCATGCAGTCAATATGTTAATGTAATGTTGAAATTATAGTTCACACAGCCACAAGTTATAAACAGACTAATGAAGAAGATTTTGATATATTCAATATTTTGAAGTAGGTTGGATAATCCTCATGAGAACCACTTTATTATGTTAAGGCAATCTGAAAGGTTTTAAAACATTGCATATGACACTTTTTGACACTGTGGAATTAAAAGAGATATGGAACTTTGTGAACGGCAAGCTTGGAACTCAATCACTTTTCCTATAATTGGACCTGGAATAGCATTGTCTATACCCATGCAAAATGCCACTAACATTCTAACAGAAGAAATTGGGAGTTTTGGCCAAGCCTCTGGACCATAAAAATTGCTATAATGCCTAACAGCCCTGAGAAGGTAAGAGAAAACACTATCTATATTTTTTTTATAAATTGGACATCTATTTTGGGACCTAAGCTTTATAGAACAAATTAACTGATTTGTTTTATACAAACATTAATTTTTGTTACCTTAATTTTAGTTCTTTGACACTAAACAATGCAAAGAAATAAATACATTATTTGTCTGAAAATAACGACTGCTTGCATGACACTACTAATAAATTGATTTTACAAACAAGAAATATTATTCCTCTCAAATTATGGATAATGTTTCCATTTTCTAATTGTATTATATTCCTGGAAAATGTGTCCTGTATTTTAATCTTTATGGATTTAAGATAGAAGGCAGTTAATAGGCACTACCCCCAGGTGCCACTATAGTCATGCTGATCTGAGACTGTATTTTCACCATTTAATTTATGCATTATATATTTATTTATGTATTTACTTGTACTCTTAGATCTACCATTCAGTCATCCATGGCTTAAATGCAATAATGGTGGATCTTAAAACTGACAGGGTAAGTGCGTGTGTTTGTTTGTTTTTTGTCTTTGTGAGTACCAACGAATATAGGAATATGATTGTAAAAAAAAGTTGCATTGTTATCACTGAGTTTAAGGTTAGGATTAGGGTTAGAATTAAATCAAACCCGGGTCCTGGGAGGACACAGAAAAATTAAATAATGCTACGCATTATATTTAAAGAAATCTAACACATTGTGGTTCAAATATTACACGATAAGATTTTACACCAGCAAAACCTGAGAGGCATGTCTGGAAATATGAATAAATGAAAGTACAGTAGGCTTAATGAAAACCATTTTAAAACTGATCAGGATTAACAACAGTAACCTCTCCCACAGAGCCAGAATAAATTTGCAGACATGTCTGTAAAAAACAATAATAAAGCCTGACCTACCCTTCCACAGAATGTAGAGGAAGAAATGCATGCCATACTAAGCTTGTAGAAAGGTTAAAGAGTTAATTAAAGAGTCCAAATAATTGTGTAAATGTAATTTTAAGAATTCTTTCTTCTCTACCAGTACATAGATAATCACAACTTAAAATTATTGATAAAAATGTGTATATAATTTGCTCTTTGGTCTGTTTAGGTAAAGAAGGGTTAGAAGCCCATAACGTTGCCCAGGCAATTCTGCATGGTGTGAAGGATGCAGCATTGCATAATAACCTCAACAACATTAAAACAATTCATATTGTTCTTATAAAAATCCATGTATTTTTGGATCTTTGACAGATTCACACAAATGACAGGTAAGAAAATTCCCCAACACAAAATAACACAACTTTACATTAATGTTTATATTTTTTTTACTAGTATAGCATTGTCTATCATTTCATATATATCTCATTTTTCATAGCTACTATAGAATGCACAGAAAACGATTTGTGTGTCTATCATAGTTTTTCTTTTGCTGTAGAAGTTCCATTGTTGAACACACCTCTCAGATCTGCTCCATCATCTCTGCCACTAGACCTTAACACTCCTCTTCAGTCTTCAGATTTAAAGGATTCATGTAATCCAGTCATTATGACTGATATGTGACAGGGGGTCTCACATTATACAATCTTTCACCAGGTGGAATCGCTAATTGTCTTTCTGGTCTTCAAGCTTAATTTATTTTACGAAAACACATGCGAGAAGTGAAGAGTGTATGTTGCAATATTTTGCATGTTTTCTTTTTGATACTTAAATTAAACATCTTCCAGATTTCCGCTCACTCTGTACAGTGTTCTCTTGTAGCTCTATACCGTACTCACTGCCAGTTACAAACCACTGTGAGTCAGTGATTGGCGAGTCAGATTCATCACATCTTTAAACATGAAATGCTTAATGATCAAGACACTTTTTTAAACCCCAGATCAAACTAAGATTCTTAGCTTTACTGGATTACCTATCAGACAGTGATCTTGGCTTTATATGGAGCAACTTATCATATTAATAAAGAAGGTATTTGAGAGGGAAGGGCTTTATGTAGCAGATTTGATAACATACGCCATTCTCTCACTGTAGATAAGAGAGAAAGTGCAGGACTCAGTTTTTTCCGAAGTCAGCTGGTGCATTTTGGGGTTAAAAGGAATCTGGCAAAGGTTGCCTGCTGGAAAGCAGGAAAGTTGTTGGAGAAATACTGGATGCACCAACACAAAAGTGTACAGTAAATCTATGTAAGATGGAGGCCACAGCAACTAGGACTAAAGCTGTTACAAAGATTAAACAATTGGCGAATTTGCTAGGTGCAAGGACATTTTTTCAGAATTCAACTAAAAATTGGACAATACTAATTACATATGATTACAATTATAATAATATTGGTTTATTTATGTGCTTCAGATTTATTTTTTCCACTTATTTTTTTATTGGGACAGCATGACAAGAGGGGAGGTTCTAAAGGTGGTTCCTCTGCTCTCCAGTTCTGCTGAATACAAGAGAGTGAAGAATCACTTCAAGAGAAGAGTTCCGTAATTGGTCATAAAGGTGTGGTGCCCTGACTGCAACTCATAGGAATCCAATTGTAAAGATATTCTAGATAAAGAGGAAGGGTGTTGCTTCATAACAAAGCAAGTAATGCTGTAAAATAGTCTTATATTATTTATGCAATTTATATTTATTTTTAGATTGAAAGAATTTAAAATGTTAATCTATGACAGGCCTATGAGGTTAGTAAAAAAAGAACTGCAGAACAGGAATGGAGCAGTTGGGGCAGGGGAGAGAGTCTTGTACCACAGGACCAGTGCTGATACCTGTGCTTCTATACTGCACAGTAATTTTAATCATAGGACAAAATAGCAATAATGGCTAATAGATATCTTGACTAAAACTTTTTTCAAATAAAATGAATGGCCTCAAATTGAATGCTAATTGAGCTAGTTATTTGTTTTCTGCTGCAGAAATAGTATATGGACTGGGAACATATTTTGCTGTGGATGCTAGCTACACAGCCAATCCCATATACTCTGTACCTTCTTCAGATAAGACACAGCACATGTTTGTAGCACTTGTCATAACAGGGCATTACTCGCAGGGCACACCTGGATAGGTTCAACACAGGCTTTATAACATAAGAGCAAATCACAAGGTCTAGCCTTGTATAAAGCACAACGAATGATTGATTTAAGCAAAATATATATTAGCACGTCACTTCTGTACATTCTGTACAATGTGATATTTTATATCTGCTACAATGTTTTTCAGTTCTGTAATTAAAAGTTTTATGTAGTGAGCAAGATAAGTATTTGTAGCAAGTTTGAGCAAGACTATAATTGTAGTGTTCCTCTGACATTGTTATGCCACAGTGTTATGCAAAAGCTTTGAGCATTATTTAAAATTTTTTTGCAAATGTGATTTTTGATGTGATGATGAACATTTTTAACAGACTGAGGATGTCTCATGGATAAGTAAGGAAAACACAAAAGCCTTCAATTAAATTTCACAACCTCCAAATGAACTACTTAAAATTTCATTATTAATTATTAGCATGATAAATTATCAATGTAAATGTTTATTCATTGGTAAATCCTTTAAAGCTTATATATAAATATCTTTCATTCATAAATGTTTATGACATTATCATTTGTTGCATGTTGCAATATTGTAGTTACTGTAAACACAGATTATAATGTATACATGCAGGTCTTGTTTTGCTTATCTTTATACACAATTAAAAAATATAATATTTTTCTCTGTTATATAGGATGTGCGTCTGTTGGCATATGATCACAAATAAATGATCTGGAGGTTACATCTCAATCAGATCTCATATAGGGTGTTAATTTGTCTACTGTACAGCAGAAGGCAAACTTTTTCAGCTATGGATAATCAGAGTTACTTGAACAACTTTTTCTGAGGACAGTTTGTCACTCTGTGCAAATCATGCAAAGAAAAAGCCATATATACACAACAGCCAGAAATGCCAATAGCTTCTTTGTGTCTGGGCTAATCTGAAATGGAAAAGTGTCCTGTAGTCTGACAAATTGTTTTTGGAACCCGGATTATTATTAGTGCAAAGTTCAAAAGCAAGAATCTCTGATGGTATGGGTTTGTGTTAGGGCCTATGGCATGGGTAACATGTAAATCTGTGAATGCACCATTAATGATGAAAGGTACATACAGGTTTTGGAGCAACCTATGCTGCAAACCTTTTCAGGGACATCAATGTTTATTTCAGTAAGACAATGCTAAGTCAAATTCAAATGGCTTCACAACAAAAGGGTGTGGGTTTATATACTGGCCTGTCTCCCATTGAAAAAGTGTGGCGCATTATGTAGCACAAAATAAAAAAAATAGACCACGGACTGTTGAGTCCAAGCAAGCAGGAATGGGAAAGAATTCCACCTACAAAGCTTCAACAAGTAGTGTCCTCATTTCCAAAACACTTTGAGTGTTGATAAAAGAAAAGGTGATAAAAACACATTGGTGAACATGCCCACACTTTTTTGAAAAGTAAATATTAGTAAATATTTGCCAAAAAATTTTAACATTAAATAAACAAGCCATTAGAGAGCACAAGCCAGTGTATTGTCACCTGTACTGATGGCAAACAGGGTACTGGCAGAAATGAGGCTACTGTTTGCCGAAGACGACAGGGAGAGAAGCGTGAGAGATGGAGATAGAACAGGAAAGTCAAGAGGGTTGGACTTAAGGTAGCAACCCTGAATGTAGGGAAGATGACAGGGAAAGATAGAGAAATGGATGACATGATGGAGAAAAAAAGATGGATATTTTGTGTTTGCAGGAGACAAAGTGGAAGGGTAGCAAGGCTTGAAGCATTGGTGCAGATTTTAAACTTTTCAATCATGGTGTGGATAGGAAGAGAAATGGATTTGTCTTGGGTACGCATTGTCGAATCATAAAAGAAAAATATACAGTACATTTTATCAACCTTTTTGAGAATCTTAGTATTTTA
>JAOUQT010056980.1:0-10635 GCA_025769995.1 Xyliphius kryptos | reverse complement strand
CGTGCTTATGGGTAATTATTGAAGAGTACGCTCTGCTAATTTTTTTATGCCAAGCACATGAGGGTTTGACTGAAAAATCTAGAACTAATTTGTGAAAGGTTTCTCAAATTGTGTTAATTTGCAAAAATCGAAATGGCTGTAGCTTACGAGTCCAAATTTCAAAGTTGTTTAGCGACAATTGTATAACAATCATGTGGTTTTTGTTATCAGAGAAGATGCACACAGCTGCAAGTTTGCTACCCTTCAAGTTTGGCTTACGGTGTTGGCTGACCAACCCAAGAAAATGCGTTTTACTTAAGAAAAAGAAAATCATAATAATAATAAAAATAATAATAATCTAAGCAAAAAGAACAGGGTCTCAAGCAATTCGTTCTCGAACCATTAATAACTATAATAGTTAACTATAACGGTTCTTCTGAGGGTGAAGGAAAATTCAGGAACAAAAATTTAGTCTTCTTAAATGTTACCATCTGGTGACGCAGTTCCAATGCTCCCTGTGAAACGCACCCCTTTTGGGTTATAGATAAATTTCCTTTACCAATTTGCTCGGCTTTGCGCCTAAAAGAATGTTCCGATGCGAGTCCTGCCTGTTTCCTATAAAATGTGTTTAGAAATACTTTTTAAAATAATGTCGGCTGTAGTGACAGGTTTATGTTATTAAATTACCGCGTGACGTCATTTGGATCCGGTGTATACAGAACTAATTGTGGGCCAAATTTAAGTAGCGACTTCTTAAAAGCTTCTCAGAGGCTAAAGTAAGAGGACACACAGCTTCATGCTGCATAAAATAAGTAGTAATGTGCGCATGCGTGAGGTTTGATCTTTTCAATTTAAATATGATTTATATATACTTCTATGTATATCTCAAAAGGATTGCTAAAAGTTCTCCTATTTCTTTCCCTAAAATAATTATTGGTGTAAATCAGATGCAGGTCCGACCTCTAACAAAAGCAAAAACTGCTTATCTCCCCTTTAGTTTAACTTCAGCTCTGCTCCCTAAAATTAAAATGAATGAATGTAAAAAAAAGCCCTGAAATCATACAGCTTTGTTTATTATTAAAACAGAATTGAATTAAGGTGGGTCAAAGCAGTTTGAAATGCTCTGGCAGTCCAAAGTCGCCTAAACAAAAAGGCATTCAATGAGAGGCTCGGGTTTTAGATCCTGTATCTCTGACTGAGGGAGTTCTGTAAGAGCAGATTATAGTTTCTTAAAGACTTTTACAATGATCAGTATGTTATAAAGACGAAGACAAATAATTGTTATTCCTGAAAATTAATTTCAGGGATTATAGTTTTCAGTGGTTCAATAAGTTAAAATAATTTATTTTTATAGCTTTATAGTGTTCTGAACCTAAACCCCCAAAGAGCACACTGAAGCGACAGTAGCAAGAAAAAAAACTTTTTGTTTTTTAGGAAGAAACCTTTGATAGGACTAAGGCTCAGTGGGGGACTCACTCTCCTTGGTGGTACTTGAATCCAGCATCTATCCATGCAATATAATGAACTGTATCCTGGAAGAAATTTGGGGAAGGCCCTTTATTGTTTCAGCATGGAGGTGTAATGTGTAAGTGTCTCAATACTTTTGTTCATGTATCACATGCTTGGTGACTTCTCATGTTTATGTGTGGATGTGATGTTTTGGTGCAGCACAGAGAGCTGCGAAAAACATCCGAAGGGTCCGTTTACGGGTGCCCAAAAGCTTCTGCTGGACAGATTTATGGGTTTTTCAAGCAGTTAGTGTTTACCTATTTTTTTTTAACTGCAGTAAGTACCTCAGCGCTGAAAGACTTTTTATCCCAAGTGTCAAAAACTGCACTCAAGAACTCTACAGACCAGTTGCACTCATATCTTATGTCCCAAAGACATAGGAGGTGGTGGTTATTAAATAACTCAGAACTGTGCAGATAATGACAGTGCAATAATGACAGTCTTCTGCAGTAATGATGTTGTGCAAAGATGGCAGTATTGTGAAAGTAAAAACAGTACAAATTGAATGTACTGTCAAATTACATAAGGGGGGTAAATTGTTGGCCAGTAAGATATCTATGGTACACCTGTGAAAGTGTATAAGTAAATTTGGAGATAGATAATCTCTACTCGGTCTTCTCAGAAAGTTAAAATGCTGTTGCACTTTTTAAATAACACAGGACATTTAGACATTTCATTGCATTTAGTCATTTAGCTGACGCTTCAATCCCGAACAACTTACATAAGAGAGAACAACACAGTCAGTAGTTTAGGAACCAACAGCTACACTGTAGTATCATTAAACCTGATCATTATCCCATATGGCTGCAGACAATGTTGGGGAAATCGTTCCAGCGGTACATGTAGTGAATGAAATAGAGTGAGAATTGGCACCATGGTGAGTTGAAATCATCAGGTGACATTCGGCGTCAGAGTGTATTTAGAAAAGATGGGTTGAAGGTAAGAGGGGACAGATCCAGAGATTGTCCTGTAGGCCAGAGTCAGTGCCTTGTACTGAGGGTGAGCAGCTACAGGGAGTCAATGGAGAAAGAGGAGGAATGGCGTGACATGAGTTTGCTTGGGCCGGTTGAACACAAGTTGGGCTGCAGGAGGTGTTGTTGGTCCAAGAAAGTTCCTCAGCGATGTGGACACCCAAAAACATGACGCTGGTGACACGTTCAACCTCAGCTCCATTGATCTCGACAGGAGAGGTTTCTGGAGGAACATCAATTCAGCAGGTGCTGGATCTCCTCTCTGTAGGCCAATTCTTTTTTGTCACGGATGTGGCCGATGACCGTGGTATCTTTATGATGATATTGGATTTATGCATTTTCATGGATCATGGAATGAGGTGGTGGTGATGAACGGATTATCTCATGTCCTGTCCCCCATCCTGTTTACGGTCCACTCTTCAGAGCTCCAGTTCAGGTGACATTAAAAATGTCCTCGCTCACTCAGCTCTGGATTATTTACCTATAATTCATCCAGCATGTTTTTGAGAGTGGGAAGTGGAAAGAAACCAGAGAACCTGAAGACAGGCCATAACTCATGTCCGGGAATCGAACCCGAGTCGTTCAGTATCCTATGTTCCCTCATTCAGTCTGTGGATGGACGAAGTGTAGCATTTGCTTTCCTGTTGGGCGGGAAAGACCACAAACCGGTGGTCTACGTTCTACCTGGACTGAATAAATTCACGAGGCCTGATGGAAACTTGGCCCATCTAGGCGACTCTGTGTTGAGTTACATGCAAAGTGGAGGTGCAGCACTTGGTACAATCAGTCGGCGAGGACAAAGTAAACATTTAAGCGAAATGCACCATGAATGACTGATTGCTAGTGAAACGATGGGCATCAAATAAAATTCTGCAAGCTGTGTTTGGAAACCAGGATAAACACGATCCTTTCCTCGCCATAACAGTGATTACAGAGACCACAGTGCACGGACCGAGCGCTGGTCGATCGTCAGGGAACATTCCGCCTTCTTTAAGAGCCATTAAACTGTCGCTGCTTCATAAAAGTCAAATCCCACGGCCGCACAGATCCGTTAATTAGCTCTCCTCACGTTATTGGGACTAATTGCCTTTTTATTGAAGGGCATGACTGGTTTGTCTTTGAGGCCTGGTTGACTGACTGGCGGGAAATCGGAGCTTCTGCATGCAGTTCCTCTCTGTAAACATTGGCAGGGTGCGCTGAGCGCAAGCGTGGCGCGCTAACCGGCAGGGTAATTGTAGACAGCAGTGTTAGGGGAGCCGACTGAATGCCGGCGCTAATTGGGAAAGACTTCTCTGTTGCTGGTTTATTTTAAGGTTTCCAACAGACAGAACATAACACACTGGGCTTTATGAGGGCACCTTGCAGGGGGTGTAGATAACCACCATAACCTGAATGTGCCAGAAATAAGTCAAGGCCGTCAAATCCATCCAACATGTCGTAAATATGTGCCCTGCTTTCACCCACAGGTTCCATCGGGGGTACTATAGTCCATTCAGCTTAAAGGCTAAGCGCCACCTAATGGACCACCCTGAAGATCTCACACTATTTTAGCTTTTACAATGTAAACGTGAAAAATATTGAGTTTATTTAAAAAATCTGCGAGTTCAAGTAAACTGACAGAAAAGCCCAAGGTCGCTACGGAAATTCCATAAAGTACTCCGTGACATCACTGGTGGAATGCAGAGAATAACGGCGCTATGAAACAGCTGTTGTGTGAGTCCTGCTTTCAACATCCCATAGTTGTTAGTCATCAGGCACAAAGTGAGTGGTACAAATGCACACACTTTCTTTTAAAATTGATGAATTTTGTCCACTTTTTTGATGATTTGTGATCTTTGGGTCGTTTGTGCACGGGGGCACCGCTGTACACTCAACTGCTGCAGCCCAAAACCACACCCCTTTATGTCATTTTGCACATTCATCTGCTTTAACTTCTTGGCTTGGCATCTACGTCACGTCTCGTATAACGTATATACAAAACTCTAAAGATTGCAGAACGTGGCTAAAGTCTTTTAAGTCTTCTAAATTGGCTTAGTGGTTATCACGTTCGCCTCTCAGTGCTGGGGGTCCAGGTCCAACTCCCAATCTGGGTGGACTTTCCATGGTCTCCTTGTGTCTGTGTGGGTTTCCTCTGGATTCTTCAGTTTCCTCCCACAGTCCAAAAGCATGGATTTAAGGTAAATTGACTGCTTTAATTGCCCCTATAATCTGTGTGTGTGGCTGTGTGAGTGAGTGTGTGCCCAGCGATAGATTGGCGCCGTGTCCTGAGTGTATTTGGGCATGGGGAACCCCTGAGGATTAAGCAGTTTGGAATTCTACATTCCAAACTGTAGAATAATCAGAAGAGAAATCTGTGGATTAAGAAGTGACCACTTCTGATAATCTGGATAACGGTGTCACTTCAGTGTGTGGGTGAAGATGGAGGATCACATCTGTTCTTCATCAAACACTCTCTGAACTGTTGTTATCAAGGCGTCAGTGTTAAATAACGCCTGCTTTACGGCACTATAGTGAGTAATGGAATTATAATTAACTAGGATTGGCTAATTTTTTAAAAGATGGCCTCAGGGAGAGGGATTGCAGCTCTGCTTGAGATTCAATGGACCGCACCGCCCAGCTCAAGAGCGATTGCTTGCACTTCAGTGATTGGTTTTGATCTGGGATCGTTTTCTGATCACGCTCCATTAGAATCCGCTACTCACCGTTTTCCTGCATTCCATCGCCATGATGTAAAGTTGATGTGGACATCAGGACCTCGGAGTGTGAGGTAGTTTAAGAGCTGAATGCAACACCTTGAATGGATTGGCACTTGGCGAGTACCTGCAAAACTTTAACTTGGCTTCGTCATTCCTTATCGTGTGCTTGGAAAACGTACTAATAAATTCCCGTAAGAAAGCAAGTGCGTGGACACTGTAGTGACAACTCCCACTATTTTCATTCCACACATACATTTCAGATTTTTAATCACACCAAACCTCACTCTATAATAATAATAATACTTTTTAAAAATACATATAAACTTAATATATATACAGCGGGTGAAGTAAGTATTGAACATGTCACCATTTTTCTCAATAAATATATTTCTAGAGGTGCTATTGCCATGAAATTTTCATCTATGGTTTAATTTTTTTGTATGTATCTGGTGAAAATTTCATGTCAATAGCACCTCTAGAAATATATTTACTGAGAAAAATGGTGATGTGTTCAATACTTATTTCACCCACTGTACTTACTCATTTGGCAATTCAACTTTTTATTGAAGCCATTACAGTGTTTTTTAATCCTAAATGTTCTATTCTTCTTTAGCAAAACTGACTTTGCGATCAGTCCTAATTCAAGTTGTACCTCACAAATGGGATTCATTTCAAGTCGGTCTGGAAACCAAGGTAACCTAAATTTATATTCAGTCTCTGTCTCTTATACTACTCCAGCGTGATCGTTTAAATGTCTTAAACCCGTAATGTTTTTGTTAATTTCATTCATTACAGGATCAGATGCACTCTATAGTGTTATGGAGTCTATATGTAATCTAGTGGACAGCGTTCCTGATCATGAACTCATTTCTTTGTCTTGTGGCTCCGAACTTCTTTTACAAAGAGCTGAGCGGTAAATAAAATTTTCTGATAGACCATGAACGTTTTTACGTTTTTACTATTAATTACTTCAGTTCTGCTGAATATAATTGCATGACATTCTTGTTCTGCGCAGAAAAAGGATTCTTGCCAACGCATCGTCTGAAAATTCACAGTTGAACAAACGAAGCCCTCAGCCCACTTTTGGTCATAGAAAAAGTTCTTCTGTTTTCACCTCTGGGAGAAGCTTTCAGTTCTGTAAATCCATTACAGATAACAAAGGCATATTTGAAGATTCTGACTCCCCAAAAGGCACCAAAACGCCGAATGCCTCTTTCACATCTGATGTAAAGTCAAGCATTGGAAATGGGTCCACTCTGAGGGACAGCACTGATGAGCTGGAGGCAGGTGATGGAGAACAAACAGAACTTTTCTATTCGAATCCAGTCAAGGTGGCCAGCAAAAGTAACGTGTCACTATCGAACCAATCAGTAGGAGCATACGATGAACCGCTCGACTTTTATGACGATTTCGACATCGATGACTTGAATGAAAGTGACATTCCTGAGTACTACGAAAAACCTACAGTGTCTGTAGCACCAAAATGTTTGAGCGTTCCCTCGCAACCAGTTTGTCAAAAAGGACCCTCTACACCCTTCACCCAAGCTCGATCTGCTGTTTCTGCTTCTGCAGGAAAACCTTCCAAACCACCGCCCCAAGGTTCCTACAAGCTTTTTGCTTTTATAGTATTTTTATATAGAAACAAAAATGATTATATGTTATGCTACATGTATTTTTTTTTAGTTGCCCTTGCACACATATAACACAAACTCAGAGGGCTAAAGACATAGAGCAGGACATAAAAAAACAGTATCAAATTGCAAAAGGCATGTACCGTTCTTCTTAAGTACTTAGGGTTGTGTTTTGGGCGAAAGGTACAATAAAGTAATCAGCGTGTTCATCGCTGTTCCTGTTAAAATCCAGGTGAGGCTCTGACTGGTGGATTGCTATTTCAGCGGCGCAGCTACCTGGACTGGGCTGGTTCATTTTACTATGAACTAGCCGACTACCCGTGTGTTGCTACGGTGACTCACTTGTCAGGTGATTAGAACTTCTAGTGTAGGCCAGTGTATAGGATTATGTTCGGTTGTGTTCGCTATCTGTATAGAAGGAACCATCGAACATAAGGAAGTCAAAAGCGTTAAGTTTTTGCAAGAGCATGATGGGAATGAGTCTGCCATATTCGTGAAGCTGAAGTGGTTGATAAACGTTTTAAAAGCCTTGTTTGTAATATCAGGATGTTGCGAAGGTTACTGGTAACGAAAAGAAATGTAAAATGGAGATGTGGGAGGGAATGTTCTTGTCAAATGAAGGTGTTCCGAGTGGCGTGTTACGGTGTAATGACTTGTTTGTATACAATGTTTGCAGTGCCACCCTGTGGCTGGAGTATGATGAGGCAGCTAAGCTAACTGGACCAGGTCACATAGACCTGGCCGTGCAAGGAGCAGTCGTGCCTCAAGTCCACACCTACGACCTTGAGAGACTGACCCTAAGATTTGTTAATAGTCATTGCAAAGCACATTTTGGATTGGGTCCCCTGGTGGGCCTCAGGGATTTTTTTAGAATTTTTGCTATCTCTATGAGTGTAGATGTTGTCCTGTACATCTGTGCCAAATTTGAAGTATGTGATATGCGCGGAAATGTCCAATTAGAGTAGAGCCCGAATTTTGGATTGGATCCCCTGGTGGGCCCCCGTGGGAATTTTTTTTTTTATATCTCAATGAATGTAGAAACAATCCTGGACATACCTGCCAAATTTTAAGTTTGTGGTATATGTGGAAGTGCCCAATTAAAGTAGGGCCTATATTTTGAATTGGGTCCCCTGTGGGATTTTTCTTTAAATTTTTGATATCTTTATGACTGTAAAGGTTATCCTATATATCTTTGCTAAATTTAAAGTTTGCGAGGTGAGTGGAAGTGCCCAATTTAATCAGGGCGCGTGTTTCATATTGCGTCCCCTGGTGCCTCCCGGTGGGATTTTGAAAGTGAAAACTGCTTGTAGGTAGTCGGGAAGTGAAAGAACTAATGATGAGTCAGTCAGTCAGTGAGTGAGTGAGGGAGTGAGTGAGGGCTTTGGGTTTTATAGGTATAGATATGATAAGGCCTTTAATTACTTTCCAGCACAACAAGGTGATTAACATGTTGATCGCAAAAGATTTCCCTGCCAGTGTACTGGGGTAGAAGATATTAGATTGCTTTGCAGTTTCATAGCATAAATCCTTAATATATGATCATGACATCAAAGTAGATAACCACAATCACTTTTTCAATGTGCTGCTGTATATGCAATCAACATATGATGTATTAATCGGACAGAATGCTGACAGTGCATGCAGCCAATTCTGTATTAATGTGAACTAACAGCTGTGTTCACATTTTGGACAGGCCCTTTTTGAGAATAAAAGATATTAAGGTGTTGTGATAGATCAATGATTTAGAGAACCTGGAGGAAACCCACGCAGACACGGGGAGAACATGCAAACTACACCCAGATTGTGATTCAAACCGGGAATCCCCAGCGCTGAGAGGTGAATGTGCTAACCACTAAGCCAACGTGCCACCCTGTATACATTCAGTTTGTGTTTATTCATAGGTGAAACATTTATATCAGACAAGGGTGCATGTTTTTATACTCGATGGCCAAATACTAATAAAGTATTTTAGTACAGTCACACTAACTAAGAAAAACAATGTTTTTGTCCTTGTCCACAAGTTTTGGTCATTCTAGAAATAATTCCTAATTCATTTTGTATTTTGAAGTTTACTGAGCAATTTAATGGTCAACTCTGACATTCTGATTTATTAAGGGACATATTGTGAAGTGAAGTGACACAAATAGCTGACATTCTTAAAATAGGGGGAAAAAACAAAAAACAGTTTTTCTTCATCTTCTTCTTTTAACATTGTACTCGTTTTTATTCGGGTGTTGCCAAAGCGATTAACTTACATATTAAAGCCACAGTCATTTCGGTTATCTGTTTTGATACCATGATCATATATTAAAGATTTATGCAGCAAAGAAATCTTAATTTCTTGTACCCCAGTACATTAGAGAAGACTTGGCCAAGAGTTTTATGCCAGATGGCCTTCCTCACATAACCTTCACCTTCTACTGAGTTTAAGACCCACAGATTATGGGAATAATTAAGAGCGGCCGAATCACCTTAAATATGTTTTTGGAGTGTGGGAGGAAACTGGAGAAGCCGGAGAAAACCCACGTAAACACAGAGAGAACATGGAATCTCCACCCAGAACGGAAATGGGAATCCTCAGGCAAAGAGGCGAATATGTTAACCGCTAAGCCACCATGCCACCATGTTAGACAAAAGGTTAAAATGCAAAAATCAAAAAATGGCAACAATAATTAAACATTTTTAACTGAAACTGAATCATTTTAATATATCATAGTTAGAACTGGGAATCTTACAAAATATTATATAGATCTTGGGGCTATAAATAAATAAATAACTTTTTGACATCTTCAGTCCCTGCATTGCAAAAGCCTTTCGATACTTGCAGTCGATTTTAACCGTTTTACTTTTTTCATTTTACTTTTGGGTCGTGACCCACCATTTAAGAACCGCTGGTCTAGACCGACATTACATTATTTATTTTTATGTAAAATAACATAAATCAGTTTTTCAGTTTTTATTAGCAGTGTTGGCCATGTGCAGTTCAGTTGCAGTTGAGATGTAGAGCTTACTGGGTGGAGTTCCCATGTTCTCTTTGTGTCTGCATGGGTTATCCGATTTCCTTCCACATTCCAAAAATATGAATTTAAGGTAAATTGAATGCTCTAAATTGTCCCGTATAGTGTGTGTTTGTGTGTGTGACTGTGTGAGTGAGTGTGTACCCAGTGATGGATTGGCACCCTGTCCTGGGTGTATCTGACCAGCGCTCGAGATTTTCTTTCCTGTATGGGCATGGGGAACCCCACCACAACCCTAGTACAGGATTAAGTGGAAGATAATAGATGAATAATATTATATAATGAATGTATTACAAATATATATTTAAAAATCACAATCAGATATGAAATTATAACAAAATTTCATACAGCATCAGTCTCGAAAGATAAATGAAGTATGAATTACTGTGTTTTTACATGTCTTCAGCAGCATTCTGGTTTACATCTGATAGTCCACCAGCACCACTGAAACACTTAAACGCGTTTTGCGCGTTTATTCTGTCCTTGGAATTTTTTAAACATGCGCATATATGTAAACAGCATCAGTGTTTGGAAAAGAGAAAGTCTTTTTCATTTTCAATAGTGTCCTATATTAATTAATTATTGTGAAAATATTTCGATAATTAATTCTTTCTTTTATGAAGTATAAATGAATTTGAATGACAATAGTGAGGTAGCACCACATTTGGATGTCGCAGTGGAAGTTAAAAATATGCGAAAAAAAGGCAAATAATATTAACAACACAATATTAACTAGAGCTGTATTTCTGTAGAATTACAGAGAGGGCTTTGAATGCTCAGCCCATGAAGATTGTGGCACACTTTGAACTGTGTTCATAGCTGTAACGGTTCC
>JAOUQT010056973.1:0-10635 GCA_025769995.1 Xyliphius kryptos | reverse complement strand
ATCTTTGCCTTAATTGAAATAAAGCGGCTTCAAAAGTCTCTCTCTCTCTCTCTCTCTCTCTCTCTCTCTCTCTCTCTAACTACTCTACAGAGCAAGTGTTTTAGTTCTCAACCAGAAAAACCTTGAAAACAGGACGGACACACCTTGGAGGGAGTTTTAAGGCTTTGATTGTGAGACTAGACCAGAGTGGAGGGCACTTTATGCACCACCGTTAACTAAACGGGAGGGAGGGGGACGGACCTGGAGGATTCTTCATGGTATTATTGCAGTAAATGCCTTTGTTTCTGTTTTAATTCCAGGTAATAATGACCAGTGTCGTTTCTGTCACCACAGAGAAACCTGTGTTTCTAAAATGTTTTAGACTGAGTCAGTTATTTGTCGTTTTAAGTTCTGTTTCACTTTCTCTCAATGTCACTTTCATACCAAAAGTTTTTATCCTTGGATTTAAGTATGTCAAAAAACACAAGTTCAAGTGTCAACTGGTGAACTTTCTTCTAGGACACAGCAAAATGGCCGTGTACATCAGCCGAAAGAACAAAGTAACACAATCAGCAGACACTGATGTGATTACGATCTTCAGACAGCTGGTCAAATCTTGAAAAGACATTAACTCTTTTAAATCAGTGTGGTGCTGCGGGAAAGCAGTTTGCTCGATCGTGGATGACGAGCTCTGCTTCGCACCACACTTACTTGCTGAAATCTGTGGTGATTATTTAATTCTTCAATATTTGTTAAAAGGACTGTTTTTGATACCCTTTCAAATTTAGCCTTTGTAAAAAAATAAAGCATTGTTAAAAGTCAAAAATCTCTCTCCCTCTCACACACACACACACACACACACACACACACACACACACACACAATATAAAGCATATTAGAGCAGCCATATCACCTTGAAAGCATGTTGTCTGGACTGTGGGAGAAAACCCACGAAGACACTGTGAAAAGATGAAAACCTAGTTACTGATCAGCGGTATCAGCAGTAATTTTGCAATACTTGCAATACTTTTGCAACACCGCTCCGGGCACGTGTGCTCACTTCACCAGTGTGTGTATTTGTGTGCGTTTCACTGCACGGATGGGTTAAATGTGGAGGACAAATTCCTCTGTGTGTAAACACTGTAGGCAAAATAAATCACTTTATCAATATCAGCACCCAGAGCGTTATAATAACTATGTTTAAGTTTTTGCCAGGATGAGTTGTAAATGGACTAACAACAAATTTAAAGCCGCTAAAGTAAAAGGTTTCTAATGTGACTTAACTGGTTAAAATGTGTTAGTATCCCATCATAGTTATGAGTTACAAAAAAGTGGTCAGTGTACACACTACTGTTATCAGCTGTACTCTTCCTGATGGCTATGCTTTTTGAACAACTTTTGTTGTTCTTTTATTTAATAACAAAGAACATTAAAGAACTTGTGACAGTGTTTTACTATAAAAAGTTATTGTTCTTTATTGGTTGTTTGTACCACAGCAATCATTACATCATTACACATCACGTCCCACATCCCTGCAGGAGCTTCCTGTTACAACAACCAGAAACCCAAAACCAACGTTTTCTTCTTTCAAGCACAGACAGGTGAGTCTGTAAGCACAGATTTGATTTACGGACGGATCATCTGTATTATGAGATAGCTCTGTCACTTTAACCCCAAATCAATCCGTCTTGTGTGTTATGGGAAGCGGGAATCCCAGTTGTATCCATAATGAGAAGCTCACAAATTCCACTCCACACTGGTTTGCAGGTGCGACAGACTTCTCCTTAATTTCAGAATGAATGCTGATTATTTTAGTTATTTCTAAGTAAATAGGATTCTAGATATTTTCATAAAGTGGCATGAAATTCAAACCCCCGAGTGGATTTCTACAGTAGGTTTGAATTAGAAGGGTTTTTTTTAAAGAAAAAAAAAGTCTCCTTTGGCACAGTGAGGTTGTTTCCCAGCAGTGCTAAATTAACAGGTTTAAACAAGTTTCTCACTTCTTCAAATACACACCTAAAGACCACACACACACAAACACACACACACACACACAGAGAGAGAGAGAGAGAGAGAGCACAAGAGAAACACACAGACACACAGGAGTAGTGTGTTGTTTTTGTGGGTACACTTCATGGAAGGAATTACGCAGCCTGGATGTTGCACAGGTTTTTTCGGGGATCTCAAATAGCCCAATTTTAAGATTACACTTGCTGTATGGAGTCGTTTTTATATTTCTGTGTAATGTAAAGACAAGTCTCAATGTTTTCCAGTAAAAGGTGAATCAAATCTTCTTTTAAATATGCAGTCACAGCACATCAGGTCTGATCAGGCTTTAACCGGAGGGCATCGTAAAGACATAAAACCGCCTGATAATCAGCTTTTATCAACAATTAGTTACACAACGTGTTTTTATCACAGAGCGAAAAAAAACACATTACCGTATGTGACCTTTCCTCAGCTCTGCTGTGGAACTCAAATCAATCCACAAGAAGTATTTGTGTCAGGCTGGAGACGGGCAGGGGGTTTGACCACAGGCACAGACTCCACTCATTAGACTTGGATGTGTCTGATAATACGCTTAGATCATTAATATGGGCACACATACAGATTTGCAAAGACTATCCACAGGATCTTGGAATGCGTCTGTGGAAACTTTGGCGTACTTGCGAGATCTGTGACTATGTGAAATAGGGAAGCCTGAGAAGTCAACAAAAATTTTGTTCATCTCAAAAGAATTTGGTGTAGTTGAGGGTCAGGACTGTTAAGTTCATCCAAAGAACACTAGTAACAACATGTCCAGGGGTCACTTTACCCACAGGGGCACAGTCATGCTAGAACAGGTAAGTGGCTTCCAGAAAGTACTACAAAATTATCCTTGTATGCCGTAATATTGATGTAAGCATTTCAGAACTAAGGGGCCTGCCCAAGCTCAGATGTTACACACTGATTACGATGGACAGAGACATAAACAAGGTCAAAGAGGGCAGGCTGCGTCTAATCTGCAACCGTTTCTGCTGTGGCCACTGCTGTCAGTGTGTATGGAGTAAAAACAGATGTGTAGTGGATAAGAAGCCTACCTTGCGCTTTAGCACGGTGCAGGACCGAGTAAACTTCATTTCCAAAGGTGCTGTTGCACTCATAGGCCACAGCATTAGCATTCAAACCCAAAGTCTTGGAGTTGGCTTTGACACCGCAGTGATATGCCGTCGCTGTACTTGCGCTGTCTGACACTTGCTTGTCCACACTATACGTCTGCAATACAAGCATGCAAAATACAAAAGTTTTTTGCGTAGAAAGGCTTACAGTTTGGGCCAGGTAGTAACCTGGTTACCAGGTTAGTTTACCTTTATTAACTACGAGGGTGTATTTTTTCTAACTACCTTTTGTTCTATCTGGCAAGACCATCATGGAATTTAAAGAAGTAAATGTGGTGGATCATTCTCAGTGCTGCAGTTTAACTGATATAGTTGTGTAGGTGGTGTGTTAGTGTGTTTTGCACTAATGTTAAAGGAACTGGAATTTTCAAAGCCCACAGTGAGTGGACACAGACCGACTCCTCCTCCATCTAGGTAATGTTCAAAATTCAGCGGTCATCCTATATATTCTTCATCAGATTTTAGAAGATGAAGTCTACATGATGCTGCTATGTCACTCAGAGAAAACCCAGTATTCTTCATCACCCAGATAATACTGTACATGCTTTGTGGAGGTCCAGACCAGAACAGAAAATAACACAAGACTAATAAAGCATGCTGATGAACAGACGGACTGCAGTCTGTTATTCTAAAACCACAAAGTGTATCTATTTATAATTAAAACTGATTAAATAGAGAGGGAGAGTACAGATGTGTCTAATAAAGTGTCCAGTGTCTGTATAATCACTGGGACCATCACAAAGTTGGGTGCTTCAAATTCTCCATAATGTCAATTTTTGGCTGTAGCATAAACACAACACAAACTTTTAGAAAGACTAAGCATTAAGCTTGAACTTTCTCATCTTTTTAAGATCTTAAGACTTTTCTTCTCAAGGAAACCTCCAAAAATCTCACCACAGTCTAGAATTAAATAGGTGTATTTTAGACAAGGATTCACACTGTACTGGAGTTTATGACGTGGCTTTTTATTATTCTGTCCATTATTTAACAGTTTAAATATAAGCCCAAGACTTTAAACAATTTAAAATAGTTTCCTCCTCCAGAAAGAAAGGTGACTGAGGTTTCCGTGGACTGCAGGTTTATATGAGGCCAAAAGTGGAGTTTCCTGTGTTTTCTTACAGACTCAGTAAAAATAGACAAGACAAATATACACATTTACAGACTGAACGTTTCAAATGAGCTGCTACGGCTTTATATTTGACACGTTTGAAAAGCTTTTTGCAAACATTTACACTATATGCCTGACCTGAAAAAAAAAAACTGGTGGAGAATGTGCTTAAATAATAATAAATTAACGCTAATGCAATTAAAATGAAAAAATAATAACTTACAATAGTAAAAAAGACAAAATTCCTTTCTCACACTTTCCTATGGGACTGATAGTTTTTATAGTTTGATACATGAATTTTGCAGAACTTAATGATAAAATGATGCCTTGTTAACCTTAGACAGAGCAAGATATGGGAAGGTATCCATGGTGAGGACAGTCTCTTCCCCTGAGCCTCCATCCTCCTGTCCTCTCAAGATCCGTGCAGCTGAAACAGTGGACACGCCCATTCCTGAAAAAAGAGAAGAACAGCGACACATTGTGAACCGTTCAGTTTTTAAGAGCCAGTTAACAATTTATCAACTATACAACCAAAAAAATACAATTCTTCATACACTTTAAAAAATATATTAAGAGGAATTTCCACTGAAGTTGGATCAATCTGTCATTTGATTTTGAGTAGGATTCCAAATCATCATTTACATTTTGAACATTTTGATCTTCTTTTGTTCTCATTCCACTGTCTACTAAATAAAGATTTTACACTGAAATATTTGATTCATTCAGATTTTTATTTTTATTTTGAGCAATGCATATTGAATTTATCTATTTATTGAACCACAATAATTGGAAAGATGTCAACAGTTTAATTAATTACATTTAAAAGTTAAAAGGAAAAAAGTGTGTGTGTGTGTGTGTGTGTGTGTGTGTGTGTGTGCGTGTGTGTGTGCGCATTCCTTTTAACATTGCTGCCAAATGGCATGTGTTATATATTACCTAAGACTTTCTGTATCTCATTCCACATATACAGTATAGTTACAGTATTTGTTTGATGGCAGGTACATGGTGATGGACTTGTAGACGAGAGCTGGCTACGTCTGTTCTTTATCTGATAAAGCTATCAACATGTGATTACATAAACTCAGGACGACTGTTTTTTATGCTAATCTCATTATCTATCTTGATTTCATGCTGTATGCAGACAGAGGGAGAGAGAGAGATAAATACACAAGCAACAATTATTTACCAAGATAACATCAGGGTTAAGATCCCTTTAAGTTTAAAAAAAAAAAAAAAAAAAAAACTTTGGTAACACTTTAACCTCTTCTACCTGCTGATGTATACCACATTGCGTTGCAGCTCACATTGCTGCTATGCTAATGTATACCAGGCGGGGTGTGGTGGGCTGATCACGTTGCTGCTCATCGAGAACATGTATCTCATTCTGCCTGCATGGCTGCTCTGCTGATGTATAGCAGGCTGCGTCACCTCTGCGCTGCTTGGTTTGTCGGTGTTGTGTTTGGCTGTGTGTTGCTGCTGACACTATTTGTATTTACAGCATTACTTTTTGTTATGTTTTAAACCAACACTGGCTTTTGTAGCTGAGACTGACCACACCGCTTTGCTTTAGAGCCTGCTGTGGGCATTTCAACAGTCACAGCAATAACAATAAAATTAGACAATTCCAAATGAACTTTTTTGAGGTCAGAGCAAAATCCATTGAGAAATATGGAAACTGGGATCTGAACCTGATTGCATGAATATTATGGACTGTAGAAATGTCACATCAAGCCTGCGTTACCCGCCATTATGTAAATACATAAAATGCTGTGATTATTTTGTATTATTTTATATATTCAACTATAGAACCAGCATGTTACCATCACCGAGGAACAGGATGATGTTTTTGGCTCGGTGGGCGCGTGGCTGGAGTTTGAGAGCATCTTGCAAAGTTTTCTCAGCTTGCTGGTTCCAGAAGGAAGGATCTGTTTCCCATTCAGCTAATAAAAGAGAAGAAAAAGCATGAAACAGTACTGTACAGATCACAGCTCTGTTCCTACAACGGCAGCAGAGCCCGCGGCTGGGTTTTCTAACTCACTGAAAGACAGAAGGAGGGAGGAAGCGAGAGGAAGGTGAGAGGGGAAGCAAGAAAATGACTCAGTCTTGATCCGACACAAACTTAACCAGCCAAACTTACACAGACAAATCCTTAAATCCTTAAATATTAAAGCACTCAATCTGCACCTCTACACACACACACACACACACACACTGACAGAGAGAGAGAGAGAGAGAGAGAGAGTAAGTCATGATACAAGTTAGTGAGGGTGGCACAGTGGCTTAGTTGTTAGCACGTTCCCATCTCAGTACTGGGGAATTCCAGTTCAAATCCCAATCTAGGTGGAATTTTCCATGTTCTCCCCGTGTCCGTGTGGGTTTCCTCCGGGTTCCCCAATTTGCTCCCACAGTCCAAAAACATGGATTCAAGGTAAATTGGCTGCTTTTAATTGCCTCAAATTCAAATCAAAGTTCAAATCAAAATGTATACCTTTATACTGAGCATTAAAATAAGTAATAATAATGAAACAATAAGAATACTATTAAGTTACATGTGTAATGATTCATAAATTATAAACAGGTTTATGAAATAAAACATATACAAATAATTTAAAATAAAAGAGGATTTGTATAGAAATTCAGGACATTTATTAGCTTAATAAATGAAAACAAAACATTTATAGTCACACAGAAACATGAATATTTACAGATGCAGCTAATTAATAAATTATGAGGGTATATTTAATTTATTTAATTACCAACATGAGCAAATAACCAAATAATAAGAATGTCAGTATTAACAGTAATGGAGTTAAATACACTTATAAAAGATAACTATGGGTTTTGGTACATAAATGTAGTTTCTCAGGCACAGATGAGAACCAGTCAGGATTATTTTACTGTTTAACCAAAAGCTGAAATTCCTTTCTGAAACAGGTTTAATATTTAAGTTTTAGTGAAATGAAGAGTTTACAGACTTACCAGAGCGGGAGTCGTGGAAGAGTGGGACAAGAAGGAGGAGTGTAGCAAGAGAAAAACTCATCCTGAGAGACAGAAGGAGAAAGCAGAAGTGTTTGGTTTCTTCAGCTTTGGTTCCTGATATTTAGATCTGATCAAGATAAATTGAGATGACCACACAGAACCGCTTTGACCCTCACCCCATTCCCACTTTTGCTGTTTTAGAAGTTTTTTCTCCGCCCCTCACCCTCACCCACAACACAGTGCTGCTGTAACTCTTTCATGTTGTGTTTATGTCTTAGCCCCATTTTTTTCCATGAAGAAATGAGAGTATCGTTTTTAAAATCCAGCCAGTTTGGAAATTTTTCTCCGTTTTTTTTTTTTTTTTCATTCAACGTCTCTCAGACTTTCGGGTTGTTCTGATAGAACGTCAGCACTGTGACTAACCCAAAGACCAGAATGCATTTAAGTGGGAAATAAATTTTTCCTGCATGAGGTAGTGGAGGTCGAACACCTCATAAAAACAACAACAGGAATAAAGAAGTCAAATGGCAAAGCAAAAAAGAAATGATGATCTGGGAGTGGGACCGTCTTCACATCATTAGACCTTTAATAACGTTTGGCTTCGTTCGAGCATTGGGAACGGAATCAAGCGCACATGTTGCCCATTCAGCAGCTAATAAAAGTGAAATGTGAGCTTCTGCCTGCATGAGGCCTCACACAAAGAGCACACACTTCACTATGGGATCAAAACTATGCAGACATATTTTGTTTTCCAAGCTTTGAGTTTTGTTTCCTGAAATTTTAATGAAGTTAAAAAAAAGACTTTTCCTATTTTAGCATTCTAACATGATTGTATTGTTGTGCACAAGACAACGTTTGTCTAAAGGATTTCTGACACAGAACCCTGATCTCAGTTTCAGGAAGTTCCTTTGGGATGACCTGGAAGCTCCTACTTTTAAATGACTGAGTTGAAATCACCTTCTGATTCTTATCTTTTTCTTAAACCTTTTAACTGTGCTCTTGATATTTTATCTACAAAATTTTTTGAATAAGTTCATAAACAAGCTGTACAGACGAAAAAATCAGGACAAGTTTAATTTAACTGATGTGACTCCTATGTTCCACTGGGCGCCCCTCATTCGATGTGTCATAAAATAAACTGCCCCAAAATTCCCAGAAGGGCTCATTTTGGGAGATTTGTTGCTGTGGTTGACACATTGCATTCCTTATTAGCAGTATGCAGATGATTCATGGCTTTACATCTCTGGCACCAGCGTACAAATATATTAGCTGTCTGCATGCATCAATAACATTATTACGATCTTCTCAGTGGAAGTAACATGATATACAAGTTTATTTACACTTTGGTCAATTTTTCTGATGCTTTTATCCAAAGTGACTTAGAAACTATCCCCAAACACCCAAACCACTGACCTACCCATCCCTCGTATTAAAAAACAGGTATGTTAACTTTAGCATTCATAATCAATGAGCTCAGTTTTAGAACTCACATTAGCAAAAATCTAAAAGCAACAACTTTTCACCTTTTGCACAGACATGTTGTCTTAAATAACAGAGCAGATATGTTCTGGGGTCAAACGTCTCCAGTTTGAAGCATGTTTTTAAAGACAAATGGATAATAGATTCTACACGCTAAATTTATTTTAAAAATTCATTCAGAAATTAATCAAATTGACATGGCATGGGATACCTGCATTCATGTGTACGTGCCATCGATTCAGAAGCTTATGTTAGCATTTTAAAAAGGAAATTTGGTGCTAACAGTCAGGAAGTGAACTACAACAGCGTAGCTCTGCCTGCACTCCAAATCTGTCCCATTTATTTAACAGTATTGTGCATCATGCAGAAAAGAAACAGATAATGAATCACAGACGTGAAAGAACTCAAATCACGTCTTCAGTATCCAGTTTGCAGTGTGTTGCAGGCAATATTTAACAAATAGAACTAAATGTGGCATTAAAACAGCAATATCCTTCATCACAAATGCTTTTCCCAAAAGTGGTAGAACTTGGTAAAAGAGAACAAGCTTTATTAATCAGTGGTTTTGTAAAATTAGAGTTGGTTCCAGCAGTTACGCACGGATTCAATTTGGAAAGTCTATAATAGGAAAGATATTATCACACATTCATCAGTTGGCAGTTCAGCTTATTTACATCTAGATTCATATATTTTCATTATAAATTCATTTTAGTTACATTTACGTCTGGCATCCACTTCTTACCAAGTATTTCTTAATGAAACAGAGAGGGTTTTTAAATGCAGGAGACCCGATTAGGTTTTAAAATAAACCCTCCTTAGCTCATGATTTAACATATGCCATGACTTTTCTTGGACTCAAACTAAAGACCGTTTAGATGTTGGGCCAGACCTGCCTTTCCAACGTTAGTTCCTGACCCGCTGATGGAATGAGACAAATCTTTACACACTTAAGACTGAAACTCTCTGATCAGGTCACTAATGGTCCGTTCCTGTAGATTCATTCTGTAGAACATCAGGAACATCAAAGCTTTCCTAACAGAAAGGCTACTCAGCTGCTGGTCCAGGCCCTCATCCTATCCCGGCTCCACTATTGTAACGCTCTGCTTGCCGGTCTCCCAACTTCAACAATCAGAACTCTGCAGCTGATTCAAAACTTTGCAGACTGCATTGTGTTCAAGCAGCCCAAGCTGTCCTCCACTGTACTTCCTGTAGCTGCTGTATTCAGTACAAGGCACTGACTCTACAGGACAGTCTCTGGATCTGCCCCCTCTTACCTTCAGTCCATCTTTCCAAAATACACTCCGACTAAATGACAGCTTCTGAGTTTGTGGTGGAAACATGATTTTAATGTTCGCTCAAGAAAATAAGTTTTCCTGCTCATCTTTCTCTCCTCGTCTACATTATGGAATGTAATTATGACTCCTCGGTTTCCTTCTTGTTCACGCCGGCATGGCGAGCAGTTGGACGGACGCGGTTCGGTGTGTGTGTGTGTGTGTGTAGTCCAGAGAGACAGCGTGGGTTTTGCTTTCCATTCTCAGAGCGAGTTTTTCCTCTCATGATTTATTCAGGCTGTTACAGTTCGGATAGATATCGCACACGGTGGAGAGACCTCGGGCTAAAAATAAACGAGAGAGCCTCCCTGTTTGGCTGAGAGGAGCGAGGAGGAGAGGCGTATCAGACTTGTTTGGACATATACAAACTCCTATGCGTTTAAGTAAGAGCCTGATGTTGTGTAACGCTCAATAGAAGCAAGCACCTACATTTTTGCAACTTGAGTTAAAGAGCTTTAAAGAGTTTTTCGAATCCATACTTCAACTTAACATCGGCGTTATTTCTCTGTTTGGGTCCCACCATTAATTATTTATTCAATCCCTCATCTTCTAATCTGTTAATCCTGGTCAGGGCTGGGGAGGGGGGGGGGGGGGGAAAAAC
>JAOUQT010056935.1:0-10636 GCA_025769995.1 Xyliphius kryptos | reverse complement strand
AAGACCCCCCCCCCCCCCCCCATTGTAGTAAAAATAAGTTTAATTTATGCAGGACATTATTGCTTGTCTCTCTTTATTTTGCATGTGTGATTTTTATTTTTTTCAGGCTTTAATTATACATAAGATGTTTGAACTGTTGGACAATGTATTTTCATTCACTCCTGTAGCAGCATCTATTTTAAATTGGTTAAATATGTACATGATTTAGAACACAATTTGTTTTTGGTTTTAACATACAAAATATACATTTACATTTAGTCATTTGGCACATTTCACTTTATCCAAAGTGACTTACAACAATCCCAAGTTGATGTTTGGGGTCAGAACACAGAGTTGATACAGAATGTGTGATTAAATGTTATGGCTCGAATTTGTTCCCATTTTTAAATCAGCATAATTATAAATACAGCAAAATATACTTTTATTTTCTTCTTATTTGCAGGCTTTTTCCATAGAGACATGAAGCCTGAGAATCTCTTGTGCATTGGACCGGATTTGGTAAAAATTGCTGACTTCGGACTCGCTCGAGAGATCCGCTCTCGTCCTCCTTACACCGAATATGTATCAACCAGATGGTGAGCTTTCCTCTGGTTTTCTTTTAAAACATTATTTCATAGTTCGAGTTACTTTAAATGACTGTGGTGACATTGTTAGTTAATTTGCATAGAAAGCTGTATTTAAAAGTAGTTTTTTCAGTTCAAGTAAACATTTTTATGTTGTATTTTGCTTGTAGGTACCGAGCTCCCGAGGTTCTTCTTAAGTCCACCAGCTACAGTTCTCCTATAGACCAGTGGGCTGTGGGCTGCATTATGGCTGAACTTTATACACTCAGGCCCCTCTTTCCTGGCTCCAGTGAAGTGGACACCATCTTTAAGATTTGCCAGGTGCTCGGAACACCAACAAAGGTAGTAAACATGATGCTAACAGTATTTAAACATCTATATCAGTATAAGATCAGCATTTTACCAAATCTGTATACAGCAGGGTCACCAAACGTGAGCATGCCCATCCAGGGGAGAACTTCTCGGGCGCTGGGCAGATACACCCAGGACAGGGCGCCAATCCATCACTCGATACACAGTCACTCACACAGCAACACACTATACAGGGCAATTGAGAGCATTTAATTTACCTGGAATCCCTGTTTTCGGACTGTGGGAGGAAACCGGAGAAAACCCACGCGGACACGGGGAGAACATGGAAACTCCAACCAGATTGGTATTCGAAGTGGGAACCCCCAGTGCTGAGAGGCGAACATGTTTAATAGAAATCAGTATATATGATAAGTTCACAATTATGTATATAATCTAGAAGGAAACAAAGTATTGCACATGTTATGACTGAATCGTTATCACAAAAGACATCATATTGCACAGCAACAAATTACTGCATTGCAAAGTATTGATTGATTCTAATGATTATGTACTGTATTATAATCATTGAATGAATGACTGTCTGTTTTATGTATTTGGGTTTAACAGAATGACTGGCTTGAGGGGTTCCAGCTGGCAGCAACAATGCATTTTCACTGGCCTAAGTGTGTACCCACCAGTTTAACCAGTTTAATCCCCAATGCCAGTACTGAAGGCATCCACCTGATGAAAGACCTCCTACAATGGGACCCTAGAAAAAGGCCAGCTGCCAACCAGGTATCGCTTTAGTCTTTTACAAAAACAGTATTTCTTCTTGTCATGCAGCAGTTTTGAAGCAACTCAGATAAAGGCATGAAAATCAGGTTTTGTTATAATGAATATTATCCTTATACTGAATCTTCTAACTTCAGTGCTTTAACCCTCAGGCCCTGCGTTACCCGTACTTTCATGTGGATCAGATTCAGAGTAAAGCACAGCAAATTCAGGACAACCTTCAAACACCCCCCCAACAACGCAGACCTGTCCCTCCGCCTCAGATTCCATCGCTCACGTTGCCTGGTCCCTCCCACCAACCGCAGCCGCCTCTTCAGAAGCCTCCAAGAAGAACAGCAGGGGTATCTTTGGAGACAGACCGACTGCTGCAGAGCCGCTTTCCTCAAATACAGGACAACGGTTTGCAGAGCAAGGTGAGCGAGACGGTAGAGTTGTGAAAAATGAACCAACATTTATATGACAAATATTAAAAAATTATTATTTATTATATCCTCTGCACATTTAGGAAAAAAAAATTATATAAAATTGAATTTTTAGAGGCTTGTGTACTTTTATTTTATAGTTAAATAAAACATAATTTCCATTTTGGTTTTTAATATAACGCTTGAATGTAGCCATAGTAACAGTCAATTATAATTTAATTCATTCATTGTCTTCCGCTTTAATTCTTCACTTGGGTCGCATTAAGGTTCCCCATGCCCATCCAAGGGGAGAACATTCGGGCGCTGGGCAGCGTGCCAATCTATCGCTGGCTACACAGCCACACACACAAAACTCACTATATGGGGGCAATTTAGAGCATTCAATTTACCTTGATTTTTATGTTTTTTGTGCATGTGCTAACCACTAATAAATTACATATGATCTAAAATGCCATTTTAATAAAGAATTATTTGTGTTTACACATAGCATTAATATTTTGTTAAGACTTAATACAAGTGAATAATGATCGTTTAAATCAGTGTTTCTCAAACTGTGGACTGCGTGGCACTGGTGATATGCCAGATAATGCTAAAGTAATTACATGTACTGAAAAGATTATAATAATTCGTAATTAAACACATGGGGAAAACAATGTGTAAACTACCAATAAAACCAGTTTGAAAGTTTTTTTATTATTATTCTGTTGTAATAAAAACATTTCAATTCAAACCAATCTCAATATCCAAAGGGTTTTTGCCAGTAGGTTTCTTGCTGTTGGTAACTACATAAAAACTTACACTTAACTGATGTTCGGTATTGATAAACGTAGGTGGTACTTGGAAATTTAGGTTCGAAAATTAATGGTACTTGGTCTAAAAAATTAGGAACCACTGGTTTAAAGTATTAAAACCACTTGTTAAAGTTTAGTCACCATGTGAGCACTACTCTGATGACTTTGACTTTTGTTTCAGTTCACTCCAGAAACCAAGAATTCCACTTTGTCCAGCTGCTCCGTGAATCCCAAAGTAGGCCAAAGCAGGAGATTGGGTCACACCCCTGGGGTAGTAAAACCTGAAGAGTGGGTTGATTATGAGGACCTGGCAGCCACAAGCAGCAGGAAACCCAGTTACATCAGCAGCGAGAAATGCAGTTTGGGAGACAAGAGTGTGAACAGGTAATACGATCTACTGTACTTGAGTTGTTCACTATAGTACTGACCATCATGATATTAAGAAAAGCTGTTTTTTTTTTTTTTTTTTTAGAGGATTTATTTAAGACCTGGGTTTAATTTCATGTGAGGGCTCCACATGTTAGATAGAAAGAAAGAATACTTTATTGAGCAGCCAGTAGCAGTAATTAAAAAAGAAAAACCGATATAAAATGGTAAAAACAAATTGAGTAATGGCTTGGTGGTTAGCACATTCACCTCTCAGCGCTGAGGATTCCCATCCCGAATCCCGATCCTGGGTGGTGTTTCCACGTTATCCCTGTCTCTGGGTTCTTGAGTTTCCTCACACCGTCTAAAAACATGGATTCCAGGTAAATTGAATGCTCTAAATTGCCCCCATATAGTTTGAGTAAGTGAGTGTGATGGATTGGCGCCCTGTCCTGGGTGTATCTGCCCAGCGCCTCACACGTTCTCCCCTGGATGGGCATGGGGAACCCCACCATGATCGTAGTAGAGGAATGGGAAGATAATGGATGGATGGAAATTGCATAATTGTGCAATAATGAAAATAAAATAAAAAAGTGCAAAAATAGTTTTAATATATGAATATAAATATTTGTACAGTGTTATTGTTTTTTGTGAGGAGTTACAATTAAAAAAAAAATCAAATGGGGGAAAAAATACTATATAAGTGAATGGGTTAGCACAAGATTATTTATTTAAGTTATTTCTTTAAATGTATCCTGCTTACGTTTTTAGGGTGGGAAATGCAATGGATTTTCGGTTTTCCAACGGCAGGAATGAAGGAGTTAGTACTTTGAATAACACGCTGCCCATGCAAGAGCCATCGAGGACAGTCACAGCCAAACAGCATTACCTGAAACAATCAAGATATTTACCAGGTCAGTATTTTTGTCAATACGATTTGTAAAAATGAGGTTACACTACACTTTCCCCTCACTGGACACCTCATCTCATCTACCTCATTTATATACTTCTACATGTTTACAGCTACTATTCATAGCAGAAAACTATATTGCATATGCTGCTATGTGTATATTTAGAGTTGTATACCTATATTATCCATTGTATTTTATATTGATCTTGATGGAGGTGGCCAAATAATTAAATAGCTTTATAGAAATTACCTGGAAGTTGCAGATTTTTCATGATGAGTAGATTAGGCAAGACCACTCTGTTACCCCTTGTGTACTGAAACGACAGAAAAGTCAGACTTGTCATTCATGCTATGTCCAGGAGAGGGCAGTCTGTATACATTACTCATCTTTCAATATCAAGAAAAAGAGAGCTGGACTTTAGACTGTGCATTTAGTGTTGTCCTTTATCTACACCTACAATGTGTCGTTGTCTCAGGTCTGTTTCATTCTAACTCATATAAAACATTTCTGTAAACATTTGTAGTAATCATTAAGCTCCTCTGAAGAAAAATCACGCTAGTATGTAGTACAGTTTCCTTCACCAAAATTTCACCGACACCCTCTGCAGTGTAATGTACAATGAAGTGGATTTATTTGGTCCACTATGCCTTTTCCCTCCACAATTAGTTGTCTTATTGCCATGGTAATTTACATTACATTTACTCCTTTAGCAGACGCTTTTATCCAATGCGACTTATAAATGAGAGAACCACAAGTCAGTAGTTTAGGAAAAAACAGGTTCACTGTAGTATCAACCCTGCGCATTACTCGATCTGGCTCTTTTTTTTTTTTAGGTCTGCGTGAAAGGGGTGTTTTGAGAAGTTAAATGTTGCCTGCTTCAGCCTTACGGATGTTGTTGGGGAGGTCGTTCCACCATTTAGCGGTGGTGAATGAAATGGAGTGAGAATTAGTGCCTGGGTGAGTTGGACTCACCAGGTGACGTTCATTACTAGAGCGCAGTGAACGAGTCCGAGTGTATTTAGTAAAGATGGACTGAAGGTAAGAGGGGTGAAATCCAGAGACTGTCCTGTAGGTCAGAGTCAGAATGCAGCAGCTACAGGAAGCATATAACAGAAGGCTTTTAATAATAATAATAGAATTTGATTTATAAGTGCCTTTCAGGACACATAAGGACACTGAATATAAAAAGACTTCGGGCCACTTTGTTGTGGTCGCTGGTACACACGAAGGGTGCAAAGATCATGTTTACTTTTTTAGCTGTGTATTTTTTTTCTGGTTTATTAACTAAAATGTGTTTTTCAGGGTTGAGCACAAAGAATGGAGCAGTAAACGCAACAAAGGACTCCAGTGGGAACATGTGGGGGAGCAGCAGTGCCCCTTTTGGAGGCACACTTCCTTCAAGGGGAAGTCATGGTACAACCACAAACTTTAAAAACTTCATATTTAGTGTAAACGCTTTGTGTTTTTGTATAAAAAAAACGGCATTTTTATGTTTTAAAAAAAATAATAAAGTTCAACCTGGCAATGTTCATCCTGTTCAACTGTGTTACAGGTTCACGAGGATACATGCCACCGGTTTACAACAAAGATACCGGTTCAGGTTCGGGTGACCAAAGAGCGCAGCAGCAGCTAGCACCAATAAATTTAACACATTCACGTAAGTTACAGTACTGACTTCATTATTTTGCGTGTAAATATATTTCATAAAGTAAGTGTCCTCGATGACCATAGGGCAAAAGGTGGGAGAACGTCTATGACCATGTGATCTATAATCTAATTACATAACTGTATACAGTGAGGAAAATAAGTATTTAAACACCCTGCAACTTTGCAAGTTCTTCATCTTGGGTGCATGTCCACTGTGGGAGACAGATCAGGAAATCAGTGTGATTTTTAAAAATTACTATTTGTCCCTGCTGCAAATAAGTATTTGAACACCTATGAAAATCAATGTTAATATTTTGTACAGTAGCCTTTTTTTGCAATGCCAGAGGTCAAAGGTTTCCACAAACTGCAGCAGGGATTTTGGCCAATTCTCCGAATGGTTTGTGACTAATACAGCGTACCATTACACCCCTAATGTACACACATACCTAAATATACAAGCGCGATAGGGAGGTAAAAAATGTAGAGCAGCTTAAACTAGAAACAAGACAATTCTACAGCATTCCACACACCTGCAGATGAAGTGAAACAGACAAAAATTGTTACCACAATAAGATTTAAAGTAGATAACCAAACACAAAGGCTACAGCAGGTTCCAGGCTAACTCGTGCACATTTGATAAAAGGGGAAGAACCACCAATTCATTGTCAGGTACCATAACAATACACACATCTTGACCAAATGCCAGTAAGAAAGACAACTGCTGTTGTCCCAAACTATAAACAACATCTTTAAGACACCAAGCAACAAATACAGACTTCCTGTAACAGATCAAACTTAAAAACCCTAAATAATTAAAACAATATCCCACCAATCAATAATTTGTGAGCAATAATTTTACAATTTTAATTCACATGGTCTCCTTGTAGCAATAAGGTACAAGAAGGCGTGCGTTATTGTGAATAAACCACGGGGAAAAGGTGTTGGGCACGGCGCACAAGCGGAGTACAGATACACCTCTTCCTGTGGTTTATTCACAATAACGCACGCCCTCTTTTACTTTATTGCTACAAGGAGACCATGTGAATTAAATTGTAAAACTATTGCTCACAAATAATTGATAACAGGTGAGATATTGTTTTAATTGTTTAGGGTTTTTAAGTTTGATCTGTTACAGGAAGTTGCTTTGTGTCTTAAAGATGTTGTTTATAGTTACCTCTTTTATAAAACAGTTACACACTTTAATAAAAAAACATGGTTTGATTCATAAATGCGTTGACTAAAAGCAAAATCGCTAATAAACGTCTTCTGCAATGTAATCCAGTCCGTTTTTTTTAAATGAACCCTGACCGCCAGTAAAAGATTTCCGGTTTCTTTAACGATTAAATACTGCCATCTAATGGCCAAATTACAGAATGCAGTTTATGAAAAGTAATATATTTTATATCTCGCATTTATACGAATGTGACGCAGTCAGAGGTCTGGGTTATTGTGAATGTCATGACATTTTGTCGTTTCCAAATAAATGTTTTGAAATGTTCTTTTTTCTTTTAGATTATGCAACATGGAAATCAAGAAGGACAAGCAGTCACGTTGGCCCTTCATTCCACATGACCGCTTCTCCAAAGAGCACACCAAGCATTCAGATTCGTTCCACACCTCAGCCGGTACACGGACGCACAGACTGGACCGCCAAATACAGCCATCGCTGATACGGCTATCGCTTTAAATTCTACCGGATTTGAACATCAACCCGACTTCATGTGCATCTTTTATACAGCAATAAGCTCACCAGCATTCCTCTGTGTACAAAAATGACCAAATGGCCAAATATGCACAAGAAATGTCCTCATTGGTGGTGATCTACTGCAAGACCCTTCTTGTGTGCGGTGTAATCTCAGTTACGATGCATTAATGTACACTGTTGTTGGTATCTGCACTAATTGTTTTTTAACGTGGGGTTCGTGGGCATGTGTCCTTTACGTTGTCCCTTGGTTTTTCTACAGTTTTACAAGTTGACTTTTTTTTAATGTATTTGCATTTTTGAACTTTGTAAAATATGTATATTTTGTGACGTTGAGAATCGATCCTAATTTGTTGATGGCAGATTTGATGATATTGCCACTCAATGGATTCAGGTTTAAAGAAAGGTTTTGATACAAAACATAAAATATCTGTTGCAATCGAAGAGAATAATAATAAAGGAGATCAGAAAGTTACTATGTGTGGTTCAAAAAAAAATAAAAAAAATCACATTTCAACAATTGTACAGAATAATTTTTTAAGGAAAACTGATCTAGTTATTCTTAATTTGGGGGGGGGGGGGTGTTGTATACGTTACATACACCTCCAATACGATACTAATAATAAAGATTAGCTAGATATAATGCATAGTGTAGAATATGAAGAAGGAAACCGTAAAATCAACAACACTGGCGTGGTGGTTATCATACTCGCCTCAGCGCTGGGGGTTCCTGGTTTTAATCCCAATCTGGGTGGAGGTTACATGTTCTCACCGTGTCTGTTTCTTTCGGGTTCTCCGGTTTCCTTCCACATTCCAAAAACATCAAGGTAAATTGATTGCCCCATATAGTGAGTGTACCCAGCGATGGATTGGCGCCCTGTCCTGGGTGTATCTGCCCAGCGCCTGAGACGTTCTGCCCTGGATGGGCATGAGGACCCCACCGCGACCTTCATAAAGGAATCAGAGGAAGGTAATGAATGAATAAAACCGTAAAATAACCAAAACGAGGCCACCACATGCTACGACCAAAACCCATGCTCCAAAGTGCCTCAGGTATTCATGTGTCTGGGCGGGGGGGTTCTTTTGCTCAACAAAAGAAAGAAAATACATTGTCCCAGAGTAAAAACCAACAAGATAAGAAAAAAAAGTAGAAACTGGTCACAATGAAGTAGCAGCGCCACACAACGCACCATTCATACTCCTCTAAAACCCCACAGTAAACAGCAAAAAAGAAAAAGCAACATGGTTAGCAATGCCTGTTAGAATAGTAATTATTTGAAACACATTAAAATCAAGTAACTACAACTTCTTGTTTTGAATTTTTGGTTAATTTGACCTCTTTCTACCCGCTTGTATCTAAAATTCCTAAAATAATTTGCTAGTTTGCCTCCTATATCTCTCCGCAACAAGGAATCCGTGCTTCTCTAAGTTTGGGTTGACATGATTTTAATAAAATTTTTTAGTATTTTTTTTACAAGCACGGTTTGCTGGTTTAATTATATGCCGACGCACAGATTTAAGGGGAATTGTAAAAATAAAATGCTTGCCTTTTATTATGAAGACCTGATGCTTACAGGCAGGGGTCTGTTGTTTTGCACAGATTCTGTTGAGTCTGTAAAAATAAGATTCATTGATCAGGCATCTCCACCCTTAGCCCAAGGACACATTCCTCTGGCTTTGCTGTGCAGTGAATCCTTTGTAATATCATTCATCATGTCACTCTTAAGGGGTTAAAAGCTGAAACCCAATGATTATACTGTGCTCCAAATATCGTATAGGGGTTGTAACTTGATCAGAAGCCATCAGCCATTGAAATCCAGATGTACAGATGATGGGAACATCTTTAAGTGCATTTTTACTCAAAATGACCTTTTTATGGATTTATGGAACGTGAGGGAAAGTATCTCTAACCTCACACTAATTAATTAGTTACTACATGGCTGATGACTCCAGGCCTTACATTAACTTTATCCATGGATTCAGCCACAAGCTCATTGATGAGGTTTGGAGCTTAGATCTGGCATTTAACTGATCTTAAGTGTAACTGAGGGGGTTCAACTTAAGGAGTTCTTTCTTAACACCGTCACAGGAAAAAGTCCTTCACAAAGGTTAAGTACGAACAGAGGAAGGTCATTGCTACATAAATACTTGTATGTGTAAGTAAAGTGTTTGAGTAAGTGAAGTATTAAAGCAATAAGGTACGAGAAAGCGTGCATTACTGTAAATAAACCACGGGAAAGAGGTGTAACTAGGCACGACGCGCAAGCGGAGTACAGTTATACCTTTTTCTAGTGGTTTATTTACAATAATGCACGCCCTCTCATTCCTTATTTCCTTAATACTTCACTTACTCAAATACTTTACTTACGCTTACAAGTATTTATGTAGGAATGACCTTTTTCTTTCATAAAACGGTTACAAAAACACTATTTAAAAGAAAAGGTTTAATTTATAAATATGTCGGCTGTAGGCTAAATCGCTAATCAACCCGTTTCCTGCGACAGAATCCGGTCCGTTTTTTAAAAATGAACCCTAACGCAAGTAAAAGATTTCTGGTTTCTTTAACGATCAAATACTACCATTTAGTGGCCAAATTACAAATCACAGTTTATGAAAAACAATTATATTGTGCATGTATATGAATGTGAAGCGGTCAGAGGTGGGGGTTATTGTGAATAAGGTCATCGCTAGACAAGCGACTCAGCCAATCAGATTTAAGGACCAGAACTACCCACTTTAAGGTGCCACTGTGTCTGCCAAAAGATTATTTTAACAGAATATTTTGACGGTCGGGTGAAACGTATTAAACAAGTAAAACCAGGTGTAGCTGCCACTTAAATGAAAACACAGGAGCCTTTTTCAAAAAATATCATTGTATATGTAGCATAATGTGGCCCATTCACTAGAACTAAGAAGCCAAGTGTAGGTCTTCAAAATTAGCCCCCTACTTCTCCTACACTCAACTTAAAACCATGCGCCGGCATATAAACATTTTTGCATTCATTAAACACATTTGCCACACAGACCACCAAATGAAGTTTAAGCTTCCGCTTTGCTGCACAACCATTATATACACACTGCTCCAAAAAATAAAGGGAACACAAAAATAACACATCCTAGATCTCAATGAATAAAATATTTCAGTTGAAAA
>JAOUQT010056925.1:0-10636 GCA_025769995.1 Xyliphius kryptos | reverse complement strand
GGAGGACCAAGGCTTAGTGGGGGACTCATCCTCCTTGAGCGAAGGGGCTGGTGTCCGTATTTAACAATTGGAAAAATTAGATAAACTATATATAAATCCACTGAGTCCATCCTGCAGGACTGCATTGCTATAAGTCCCAGAGAAATCCAGGGTCCATCCCGTAATCATCGTAGCCGCGGTGCTCTGGCAGTGCCACGGACAAAGAGCTGAAAGGGGCAGATACTGCAGGGTACTTAGTCGAGAGGGCTCCCTGGGATAGGATCATTTCAGCGCCACACCCCCTACTGATGATGAGCAGGGTGAAGAGGTGAAATGCCAGCAGAGATTATCCCAGTCCACCAACCCAACACCGCCAACCCTGAGATCTATACCTTTATCTACAGGGAATTAGTCATTCATCCATCCATTATCTTATGCTTCTTTCTCTACTAGGGTTGCGGTGGGGTTCCCAATGCCCATCTAGGGAGAACATATTGGGCGCTGGACAGATACACCAATCCAATCCATCGCTGGGTACACACTCACTCACACAGCCACGTACACATACACACACACTATACAGGACAATTTTAGAGCAGAACAGGATGCAGGACCTAAACGGACACGGGGAGAACATGGAAATTCCACTTAAATCGGGATTCGAACCGGAAATCCCCAGCGCTGGGAGGAGAACACGCTAACCCCTATGCCACTGTGCCATAATGAATGTAGATTGGAACGTGTAGCCAGTGCAGGTTGGATAACACAGGGCTGATTTAGGTAAACTTTCTGCTTCTAGTTAAAACTCCAGCTGCAGCTTTTTGAACAAGTGGTATTTTATGTAATGATTTATAAGAACATCCTGTGGATCATCCACCACCCAAACCATACCTGCACCGTGGATGTCCTGCTCATCCGTTTGTAGAGAGGCAGCTGGACCACAGGCTGCTCTGTTTGGAGAAAGAAAAGACTCTGATTTAATAACATCATAATCATACGATGGAGGAGATGTCTTCCAATCCCTCACCACGTCCTCTACGAGCTCCAGCCTTCGGTCTACAAAACGCCTTTCTCATCCTCTCGCAGGTTTTATTCACTGTGACAGCTGACATTCTTCACCCCCCGCTCCAGTATTTAGTGATTATTATTGTACTTTAACATTCACTTCTCATTAACAGGATCAACTCTGGGAGCTTTTATCGTTTATCTCATTCTCTCGTGATTTATTCTGGGTGGACGCGGAGCTTTCGGAATCTTTCCACCACGGCAAAGAAACATTCTGGGAAAGGGACGTTTTTTTCTTGCAGAGCCATTTCACTTTTAATCACGCTCTGTGTACGCGAGACGCGAACTTCATCTCTCCGCAGCCGTTTTCTCATCTCATTAATTACCGCGGGAGGAGATTGAATGTGAACGATGACAGAGGAATGGTTTTTGTTCTCTAATCTGGGCCTTTCATCGCCGCAGCACATGTGGCCGTGTTGAGGCGCAGGGTGGTAAACTCAAGTACACACAGACACAGGTTGTGTTTCGCCTGGATTTCGTGTTTGCACGTTTCACTGGGTGTCACTCAAATGAAAGTTCAATGAAACGAAACACGACATTGTGTAATTATTAATTATTAAAGACTTTAATAATCCTCCCAATTATTAAAGTCCACCCCACCTCCACCAGCTCATTTCTCAAATAGTGAGTCGCGGACTCGTTCTGGGAGCTTGTGAAAAATAAATACAGTGGAACCTCTGTTTTCGTTAAAAATGATGCCTTTGTTTTCAGCTATTGTATCGGCGTTAATCGCTGTGATCATGTGACATGTGTCATTGACTTTGTTAAGTTTACCTTTTATTCATTTATTATCTTCTATTTATTCCTTTATGAGGGTCGCGGTGGGGTCGCGGTGGGGTTGCCCATGCCCATACCTGGAATCCATGTTTTTGGACCGTGGGAGAAAACCGAAGAACCCGGAGGAAACCCACGCAGATACAAGGAGAACATGTAAACTCCACCCAGATTGGGATTCAAACCAGGAATCCCCAGCGCTGAGAGGAGAACGTGCTATAACCACTAAGCCACCGTGCCCCCCTCACTACATTTATTCTTTATTGAATGTGTTTTCGTATTTTGGAGCCCCTATGACGAATTAAGTGGATTTAAATTTATTTAAAAATATAAAATAAAATTTGTTCAGTTTGTATTTAATAAAAGTGGGTCGCGACTTACTGACCATGAGATCACGTGGGTCTGCGGCTGAGACCAGTTGAAAACGCCTGCACTATTCAATACATTTCGACTGCAGTATCAAGGACTCACCAGCAGATGTCACCAGACTCCTGGATTCTGGGACGCTCAGAATGCTGACCTCTGTTGATGATTTCGGGAAACCGCAGGAAAAATGAGGCTTAACTCATTTTTCTCTTTTTATTTCACAAAATAAACAGCTCCACACATCAGACAGCCACAATATGCTGTAACAAAGCATGCTATAAAGTAGAGATTGTGTGTGTTTAGCTGTAAGACATACTTGAAACACGCTTTATTGTTATCTCTGCTGAAATAAATCGTTTTTTTAAAACCTTAAAAATTTACTACAGTTTAAAAGCTTTCCTATAATTAAAAGCAAAACGTTTTACATGTAAATTCGATCACAGTGTCGTTAAAAGCCCGTTATCTTGAAGGGAGGCTGCCCTTAATTTCTGTAATAATAAAACCTAAAAGCTTTTTATGATATTCAAATGGGCTAAATGCAGTAAAGAGTGGAAAACAGAGAGTCAGTAAGGAAGCCGGTAATATTCCTGAATAATTAATAATAAATGCAGAATGACACATTAAACGACCAAAATCCATTAAAAGCTCACTCTGCCATTTCGGATTGTTCTGTTTAATGGATGTAGTTTCGAGGCGTCTCCAAATCTGAAGGAACAATAAAACTTATTCTCACCATCACCTCGCGCTCACGTGCAAAGAACAGCCCTGCGCTGGGCAACAGCAGCGCGCGGCTCCATTAACGACCAATTAAATCCTTATTAATATTTGAACAGACAGGGCCTGTCTGGTCTCGCCTCGCGGGTGTTTTATGGAGCCCCCTGTTCTTTTTCCCCCCAGAGTATTTCAACACGAGTGCTTTTAAGGAGTGAACATAAAGAGGCGCGCTGTAATGGCCTGGAAGTGGTAATGCAACCCGATCCGAGCGGCGCGCCGCGATCGCTCCAGCTGCTCCGAGCTCTGAGCAGATACCAGCGGCACACATGGGGCATTCCCGGCAGGAAAGAAAAGACCCCCATTATGTAGCTGCTCTCCAGAATGTGTGCATTTGTCCTCACTTTCATTTATCACTCCCTGCTCCGCGGCCTCTCCCACACCGGCACCATCGCCATGAGGATTCTGGTTTGCGCCTTTCGTTTCGCCCTCGTTCTCCTCCGGTGTTATAAAGAACATGAGGAATGAGCGCGCACAGGCTTTTACTACCTTCGGATGTTAATTGATGGTCTATTGGACGTGTGCTGAGCACCTCATGCATCATCTGACAACAAGTGAAAGGACCTACAGCGTGACTGACACCACGCACACTTTGGGAGAACTGGAACCCAAATTAGCAGACATTTGGTCGTTTAGCAGACGCTTTCAACCAAAGCCACTTACAAAGTCAGCACAGGGTTGGCCACAGCACCCACCCCCCTCTCCAGAGGGTTGAGGGTTAAGGGCTTTGCTTAAAAAGCCACATTGGTAATTTCAGTGGACCTGTGATTTGAACCCACAACCTTCAGATTGTTAGCTACCACGCCACAATCTTAACATCATCAACACCACGCTCTGAACAACCGAGCAAATCAGCCGTCCGACTAAATAAATGAATCCAAATCCAGATATTAAGTTATTTCATAAAGGAACCGTTCCTGAATCTTTAAAACACATCACATTTGTTTTTCTGTTTCTGAGGAACCTTTCAAAGTTCTTAGAACTGTTGACTATAAGACCCAGTTTTTGTTTTTCGCAGTGAATGAAATAATAATAATTAGAATTATATTTTAAAAGTCCATTTAATGCAGAGAGGCACGGTGGCTTATTGGTTAGCACAGAGTTCCTATGTTCTCCCCGGGTCTGGGTTTTCCAAAAATGGTCAAAAACATGGATTCAAGGTAAATTGGCTACTGTGAATTGTCTGTGTGTGTGTGTGTGTGTGTGTGTGTGTGTGTGTGTGTGTGTGTGTATGTGCCCAGTGATGGATTAGCACCCTGTCAAGGGTGTAACTGCCCAGTGACCAAAATGTTCTCTCTTGTAGGGGCATGGGGAACCGCCCTGTTACTCTAGTGGAGGACAAAAACAAACAATTTCGTGCAAAATAGAAGATTTAGTTCCCAGGTCTAAAAATATGGTGAAACCTTGTTAAATGCCACAGGGAACCCTCTCACAGGAACTCCGACAGTGCTTTAGGGTTCATCCACTGCTTTATTTTTTGTTTTGAAAGAAAATGCAAACTGGGTGGTCATTGCAACACTCAAGACAATTGGGCGATGGAATGGTTCCCACCGTGGTTCCTGTGTAAGCTCCTGGTAGGCAGTTCTGTAGAACAGAGCAGTTCTCTGAAGGACTGTCCATGCTTCGTTTGGTTCATTAGGACAGAATTAACAGCCCGTCCTGAAAACCCATCATGAGCTGGACCTTTACTTCTCTGTAGCTCTTACATAAATCTGAGCGCTCATTAATAATCAGAGTGGAATTTAATCCTCAGATTAATAAATGAGAGTTATTAGAGCAAAAACCTGAAAGTGGAACAATCACTGAGCAGTAAAGCAAAACACAGAGCTAATAATCCATCAGATGTTGCTTTTCTGGGCTGAGAACCGAGAGCTGAGAGCAAAGTTCCCTGCACAGCTTTTAAATCAGACTCTGTGGTCTGAACGGACTAAGACTTTAACACAATTGTGGATCCTGAAGCGTTGACTGTAAAACAGAGACTGGACTGCTTGTGGATACACTAACAAGATGATAGTGTTGCCATTCCTCCAAAATCCGACAGGGGGCATACGGAACAAATGGCTTTCGAGTGTAGAATGTTCCACACACAAGCTGTAAAACCTCAATCTTTATTTAAAAATATCCAAACAATGAAAATCAGGTCCTTGTTATAAAATAATATTGATGATATATTAGAGGATGGTTCCTGGTAATAACTATCTGTAAGTGTGTGTGTGTGTGTGTGTGTGTGTGTGTGTGTTACATCCACAAAAACATTTCTTATTCACATTAATAAACTAACTAATTAGCTTAATTGGTGGTAAGCACGTTCTCCTCTTAGCGCTTGGGATTCAACTCCCGATTTGGGTGGAGTTTCCATGTCCTCCCCGTGTCTGCGTGGGTTTCCTTCGGCTTCTCCGGTTTCCACCCACATTTCATACACATGGATTCAAGGTAAATTGACTGCTCTAAATTGCCCCATATAGCATATGAGTGTATGACTGAGTGTGTGCCCAGCGATGGATTGGCACCCTGTCCTGGGTGTATCCGCCCAGCGCCCGAGACGTTCTCCCCTGGATGGGCATGGGGAGCCCCACCACGACCCTCGTAGAGGAATAAGCGGAAGATAATGAATGAATCAATTAATTAGCCTAATTAAAATGTCCACAAGAGGGCACAGTTCGAGCATCGGGTAATATGGTGGCTGTCTGACGGGTGGGAGGCCAGAATCATGATTTTTTTTTAATGCCGCAACAACAGCGCTATCTCCTGGCAGCTAAAAGGCGAATTAAAAAAATGTATATTGTTGTTCCTCACAAGGTTTCTTCCTTAAAACTGACGAGTAAAAAGTATTTTCTTGCCGCCGTCTCTTCTGCTTGTTCTTTGAGAGAGCTGCTGTGAGGTAAGGACCGATTATAAAAAGCTTTATATAAAGAAAATAACTTTGGGCCGATGTACGTCTCGATCTGACCAATCCCACATCAGAACACGCCGAAGTCCAAACCGCTGCTGCTTCTTTATTTGGGAAGGGGAGAGGGGGGGAGGGGGGGTACAGTGTGTATAGTATAATTTTGATAGAGGAACAGTTCTGAGGTGCAGCTTTAACAACATCTTGGCTTTAACATTAAAGTCAGTTCAATGCGGTGAGTAAACATTTTGATTAAAATGATCAGAATTGCAAATGGCCCCCGAACACGAACGCCGCTCCCCGCTATTAGTCACAAATAGAGTTTACTGTGAACCAGAGCGCCGCCTTGGATCATGTTATTAACCGTGTTATTTATCACGCCCACTTGAATCCTGTCTGTCGTGGGAAAGTGATTTAGTGGCTTCTTCCTTCCAAGTGCTCGTCGAAGATAAAATACCGCCCCGGGTCCCCGCTGAACCCGCAAGCTCGTCGGTCCAATAACAATAGGCCTGCATGCGCGGGCCGCGACCCAGACCGGAGAAATTATCGAGCGAAAATAATTTCTGGATGTGAAAAATGAGCGCGGGCTGGAGCCGGGTCCGGATAACAAACCGGGGAAGAGGGTTCGTTGCAGCTCCAGCTCCAGCTCTCTGGGCCGAGTTCCACCATGTGATCGGCGGCCAAGAGAGGGGTTTCAGTGAGCGCCCAGCACGCTCGTAATGCTCGGTCGCTGCTCTCTGATTGTGGAATTACACGTCCATAATTAGTCCGTATGTGGAATGTAGGGCCAGGGTTTCAGGTTCCAGGCTGCTTGGCAGGACGGAGGGAAATCTGGAGCGACTGGCAGAAGGACGCGGTATCACATGAATTCGAATGATACGGCTCACAGAGCTCCGAGAGCCCCCTCTTAATCACGACGACGTAGAAACGCTTCACTCACGTTTTCAAATACCAACTGTGGAGCCAATAAACGGCCGAGCGGCACAATAAACACCCGATTAATTCATTAATTCATCTATTTACTCACCACGGAAACAAAGGGAGCTTCTGTGATTTTCCATTCAGAGCTGGCTCTTCTTATTTTTCCAGCTGTATCGTGCTGCCACTTACCACTATTACTTTATCGATTAGTCGACCAGTCTAAACAATTCTTTTCCAAAGAAAAGAACAGATAATCTGATGGGAGTTCATTTTATTTTGACAACAAACAGCAAAACTTTACTCTCCAAATTTCTGTTAAAGCCTTTATAAAATTTTATGGAGAACTTTATCAAGTTCTCCATATTTAATAAAGAGCAAGTCTCTGCGCCAACGCTAATCTCATTTATCAAAAGTATATTTGTTGTGTATATAAGTTCAAGTTATTTATTTATAGATCGTTTTTTTACAGCAGAGTGTTTTCACAAAGCAGCTTTACAGAGTTTACAAAGCCTGAACCCTCAAAGAGCAAGCCAAAGCAACAGTGGCAAGAAAAAACTCCGTTATGATGCTATTTTTTAAGGAAAAAACCTTGAGGGCCTGCACGGTGATTTAATGGTTACCATGTCCTCCCTGTGTCTGCGTGGGTTTTCTCCAGGTTCTCCGGGCGGCGCGGTTGGCTTAGTTTCCTGAGGTTTCCCGATTCAAATCAGATCTGGGTGGCGTTTACATGTCCTCCCTGTGTCCGTGTGGGTTTTCTCCGGGTTCTCCGGTTTCCTCCCACTGTATAAAAACATGGATTTCATGTATTTCCCTGAATTGGCATGAGGAACCCCACTATCCCCCGACCCTAGTAGAGGAACAAGCAGAAGATGTACCTTGGGAACCAAAGCTCAGTGGAAGACTCATCTTTAAAATCATTATTTAGTAGACGGTGGAATGCGTTGAGAACAAAAGAAGATCAAAATTATCAAAATGTAAATGATGATCTCATGGAGGTCAAATGACCGGCTGATCCAACTTCAGTGAAAATTCCAAGACAAGTTCAAATGAGGCTCAGTAGTGTGTGTCCTCCACGTGCCTGTATGACCTCCCTACAACACTCAGGCGTGCTCCCGATGAGATGGCGGATGTTCTCTCCTACGGTGTGGGGTAGTGGTGTGTCCCAATACTTTTGGGATATGTCTTGTATCTGCAAATTTTGGTGATTGATGGACTCACACCCACTACCATCACACTGTGGTTTATTTTCAGAACCGAGACTCCGGAGCGGAGAGTTTCCCATGATTCACCTCCATGAGAGTTCCAGATGATGGTCAGGTGTCCACATACTGTACATATTGCCCTGAATGCAGGTCCCGGCCGTGTGCAGGGCCGCAGCTGCAGAGCTCCACGTGGGAGGCTGATGATGTGACCGCGCCGCGTTCAATTAGGTCAGATTTAGGTGAAACCGTCTGTCGCTCCGGCTAACTGCTCTTATTTTAATTACAATCGCAGGATTTTAACGACTGTAGAAAATAACTTGGCTGGCTCAGGCGCACGTCCAAGCCAAGTGAGGTCATCGGGCAGCGTGTCTGATCTAATAGTATCTGTGACAGCTCTCAGAGGAGAGGATTGTTTTACGGGAAAGTGTGTCATGGGTCAAATTACTGAATTATTAATGCATCTGCAATATGATAATTAGCCTTCCTGCGCAGTTAATCCGACACGATGGCAGCCTCCAAATACCATCAAACACGGCTATTTTGGGAAGAATGAAACACGGCTTTGATGTCTGAAACTGAATTCTTATTCATACTGACCCTTTAACTTTGAGCTCCACAGATTTGCTTATCATCATCATCATCATCATCATCATTATTATAGGGGTTCAAGCACAAAGTGCTTAGATTTCTTAGATTTTTCTTTCTCTTTTCCTTTTAACAGGTAAAACACGTTGGGCAGCAAAGACCGTTAGTCTACAGACACCAAACTTAAAGGTTAGGTGCAGCTAGTCTGCATCTTCTCTGATAACAAAAATTACACCGATTGGACTATAAAGGGTGCCATAGTGCTGCAAAAGCTACAGCCATTTAGATTCGCAAAGTAGTCCTAGGCTCTTCTGTAAAACCCCCCATGTGTTTGGTATCAAAATATTTAAAATTAAAAGTTAATCTATTTCTAATTCAAATTGAAACTCTAATTTATTCATTATTCTTTGAAAAATTCATCCATCCATCCATTACCTTTTGCTTATTCCTTTATGAGGGTTGCAGTGGGGTTCCCCATGCCCATCCAGGGGAGATCATCTCAGGCGCTGGACAGATACACCCAGGACACACTGGGCACACACTCACACTTACACACACAAACGCACACTACACAGTGCAATTTAGAGCATTCAATATACCTTGAATCCATGTTTTTGGACTGTGGGAAGAAACCGGAGAACTCATGCGGACACGGGGAGGACACTCCACCGATTCGAATCGGGGATCCCCAGCACGAACAGGAGAACATGCTAACCACTAAGCCCGCGCCTTTGAAAAATCAAAAACATAAAAACTCCCACTGTTTTGTCCAGGCAGCTTGAACGCTGGGATCGCCGCTCATGGCTATATTGATTATAATTATTATACCTGTTTCAATAATAATAGTTTTAATAATATTAATATATATATATATCTTTTATCTTGTTTTTTCACCTATTGTTCGTAGTATAAGCGCCCCCTACCATATAGATGTAGTTCTACAGTGTCATTCTGTAGTTCATCTGTTTCTACAGACTCTGTTGGTCCTCTTTACTCTGTTCTCTGATGATCAGGACCATGGACAGGGCAGATTTTATCAGGGTGGTGGATGATTCTCAGTACTGCAGTGACACTGACATGGTGGGGACCTCCTGTCTGCAGTATCCTGTGGTTCGCGATGGAGGATCAGAGGATGATAAACTCACACTGTGCAGCACTAGATATACAGTGGAATTGATAAAGCATCTGTATCTCTACCAACACCAACGTCTGACCTGCTACATCCACAGGGTGGAGCAATAAGGTGGAGGTGTGTAATAGAGCAGGGGTTCTCAACTGGTCTCACATTTTCTTATGGTCATTAAGTCACATTTTATAGAATACAAACCAAAAAAAAAGAATTTAAGAAACTTTAAAGAACTTTGGAAATGTACATTTCAAATCCTCTGGATTATATATGTTTTTTGTCATTTAGCAAATAATTATAAATTTAAAAAGAGGTATCCATAGCAACCAGAATGCTGCGTTGTCTGACGGGTGCCTCTCTCTCTCTCTTTTTAAAATAATAGACACAAAGCATTGAGGATCATTAATCATTTTTTTAAAATGTACAGTGGAATTCTGTTTTCGTTGCTAATCCATCCGCAATTTATCAGTGAAATCAGAAATCAATTAATTGGTTCTAGAGACTCCAAAATACAGAAAACACATTTTATAGAGAATGAGCGTAATGTTTAAAACTGAACAACAACAAAGAAATTATACATTAGTGATAGCTTTATGGTTAGCTTAGTGGTTAGCACGTTCGCCTCTCAGCGCTAGGGAATCCAATCTGGGTGGAATTTCCATGTCCTCCCCGTGTCGGCGTGGGTGTTCTCCGATTTCCTTCCACAGTCCAAAAACATGGATTCAAGGTAATTTGAATGCTCTAAATTGCCCTGTATAGTGTGTGTTTGTGTGTGTGTGGATGTGTGTGTGAGAGAGTGTGTGCCCAGCGATGGATTGGCACCCTGTACTGGGTGTGTCTGCCCAGCGCCCCACACGTTCTCCCCGGATGGACATGGGGAACCCCACCGCAACCCTTATAGAGGAATAAGCAAAAGATAATGAATGGATGGATATTTTATATTCTTTTATAAAAATATGA
>JAOUQT010056915.1:0-10636 GCA_025769995.1 Xyliphius kryptos | reverse complement strand
ACACACACACACACACACACACACACACACACACACACACACACACACACACACACACACACACACACACCTGCTCTCACTAAAACTCCAGTCAGCAGCTGGGTAAGAGCTACGAGCTGTGTGTACAGACGACACTGACTTGTGCGTATGTATGTGTGCTTGCTGTATGGTGGGTGGTGGATTGGAGGGCACAGATAAGTGGGGGAGTGAGGCAGTGAGGGAGTATATGTGTAAAGACAGCATTCAAGACATTCAAGATGTGGATTAAGGCGAAATGATTGTAGAGGACATCATGGACACCTGATGAGTCAAAGCAAATTAGAGAACCTCAGATAGCAACAGCTGGATAACAGAGAAGAAGTAAGATGGAGGAAAGAACTTGGATTATTATCTTTTTATTCGTTTTTCCTCTAGTCTGTAACTTGCTGGATTAGATCACCTGAACATGATCAACACATGGGTGAGAACAACTTTTCACAACTTCCATCAACGTCATTCTTCTGTACTATTTGTTGTTATCATAAATGTTATATTGTCATGCTATAATTTTATTTGGTATAGTAATTATATAAACAGTCATTTTAATGTGCTTTTAAAGCTCTTTTTCCTTTAACCCTGCAGTTTTCTGTCCTTGTATGATTAAACCTCTCCGTGTTGGATGTTTAATAATATTTACCTCTGGGTTTTAGAATTGCTGTTACCCTTAATGTCCCATGAACCTTTGGTTTGATTTACAACAAACCATCCTAAGGATGATTGTGCCAAACCTGTGTCATTACTATCACACCTCTGATTTCATTTACTGTAAGTTTCTTGTGTAAATGAAAAGTTTCAAAGTTTTTTTTAAATATTTTTCTTCTCTTTTTTTGCTGAACCTTCAGTTCTGTGTAATTACATAAAGGGGCCTCTGCTAAAAGGTGCAGCTTTCATGTTCACTACAGAGTGACTATTATCCTGTGCACTGCAGCATTGTATTCATAGAGTCACAACAACAATGACATCAACATCATCAATAACAATCTTGGCAATAACATTGATAATGATACTGAAATAATAGCAGCAATAACTTCAACAAATCATGACAACATCAATAAATTATAACAAAAGGATCTGCAATACTGACAATAATAGTATCATTAATAATGAATGTAAACAACAATACTGATCAATTGAGATAACAGCAATGAAACTGTATTAGTAATACTACTACTACTACTACTAATTATAATTATAATAACAATTACACTTATAAGACAATAGAGGATGTGTTTGGAGTGGTCTTAATACTGTTTTCTATTGGGTTTTTTTAGATATGTATTTTTATAAGTGTTTTATTTTGTTATTGTGTTGAGAAGCCTAATGCTGCCAGCAAAGTATCTATGTTTGTTCTGTCTGATTCTCTTCTATTCTGAAGTCTTTGATTGTCTAAAGATTATAATTCTCAATAATGATAATTCTTTTCATACAGGGTGGTGTGGTGACTAGCATGTTCGCCTCTCAGCGCTTAAGATTCCCGGTTTGAATCTCAATCTGGGTGGAGTTTCCATGTTCTCCCCGTTTCCCTCCATGTCTGCATGAGTTTCCTCCGCGTTCTCTGCTTTTCTACCATAGTCCAAAATCATGAATTCAAGGTAAATTGACTGCTCTAAATTGCCTCTAGTGTGTGTGAGTAAGTGGAAGCCCAGCGCCCTGTTCTGGGTGTACCTTCCTAGCGTCCGAAACGTTCTCCCCTGGATGGGCTTTCTTAAACCCATGTAAGAAAGGAAGCTTCATCTCTTACTTAACCCCAGTGCACTGCTGAAACATCTGATTAGAATGCTTCAGCTCTGCCCCCCACAAGAGACAAGTGCCCTTAAGAACCTGTCAGTGAGTGTCAGACTGAAGAACATCAGTGCGACACACGCACACACATCATAACTGATTCTTCACACTGTTATTTTGGTCTCAGGTGGTAATAAACAACAGTATGCAGTGTGTGATGAGTGTTTCGTGCTTTCTTTATGGAAAAAATGTGTATCCATCAGCATCCTGAGGGATAAGACAATGACTAAACTGTGTTACAACAAATGAGTTTCTTTGAGTTAACATCTACAAGGTGAATCAATAACGTAGATGTGTTTTAATTCATTGCACAGAGAGTGGACACACAGCTCCACCAGCACTGCTGTGTCTGATCCAATAGCACCAGCAAAGCACACAATGAATATGTGGGTGTCCTGATCTCTACATTTACATTTAGTCATTTAGCAGATGCTTTCATCACAACACAAGTCAGTAGTTATTGAAAAACAAGCCACACTGTAGTATAATCAAACCTGATCATTATCCAATCTGGCTTTTAGAATGCAGAGTTAAGGGAAATAAACAGTGGCGGGCCGTAAGGACCTTTAAAACCCTTCTGAAAGCCCATATCCAAATCACAGACTGATGTTCATTATATTTTGTTAATGAATACTTATTTAAGAATTCCAAATGCTCTGTCTGCGCCCTTTCATAAGTTTCCCTGTGGCCAATCACATTTCAGCGTTATTGGTTGGCAGGTTTAGAATTTTTCTGCGTACACCTTTAGAATGAATATTGCTGTCCCTGTAGCCCTTAAATAAGTGTAGATCAGATATTGAGTTCCGCAGATCACAGCCTTCTAGTCCAAACATTTTTGTAAAGAAGTCCAAATTCAAAAAGTGAAGATGCCCTGTGGCCAATAGTTCCTTCTAACTTTTTTTCATCTTAACGCTATATAAAAATACACACTGTTATAAAACTGTTCTATGAAACTGCTATCAAACACATTGTTATGAATTACCTTTATTTTTCAAATGGCAATGTAACCGAATATAAGCCACTCAGGTGTGAAAAACTCTAAAAACACAATTCTTTGATATCTGGAGAGTCAGATAACATTAAACAAAGTCTATAGAATACCTTAAATTTAAATAATTCAAATTTAAGCTCAAGCAGCTCCTCTGTCAAATACTTGTGCAAGTTAAGTTATTGCAGGCTAATGATAAATAATCAAAAGCCACCCCTCGGCTGCTGAATAGGCACAGAGACAGATAATATTAGAATCTTGTGGTAAAAGGCGGAACTACATTACATTTTAATGATTTATTTATTCTGACTGCCAAAAATAACAACACGTTATTTGACTGAAGTCATTTGTGATCGAACTGACTTTGGACAATCCTTTTAAACTCAGATGTAAAGGCTTTATTCATACATTATTTAGGATTCATTAATACACCATTGTTGGTTGATCGTATTTTGCTCGCGCTTCTTCAGATATCATGCCAACAACCCCAAGTGAGCAATGTCCTAACCGCCATTGCTCCAGTGATTCTGTATAAACCCTGTGCTCTGTCTCCAAAGACTACTGGGATACTTTGTAAGTCGCTTTAAATAAAAGTGTCTGCTAAATGACCAAATGTAAATGTTTTTGGAGGGTTAGGGGCATTGCTAAAGGACCACATCTGCAACTTTATTGAACTCATTTAAGTCATTTTGTAGATATTCATAGCACAGAGTCAGTTATGATACATCACTTGGTGCTATGAGGGTTAAGGGCCTTGCTAAAGGTGTGCCTCTTTTTTTATAAATATTACAATACTTTTTGACACCTACACTGACCACAGCTTTAAAGGTCAGATTATACCTTCAACATCATTTTATGAGAAAATCCCAGAAGGTTGGCATTAAAAAAAAAATCCTTACTGTAATCATGTAATCAATGACCACATTTGACTCAAATCTCCTAACTTTTTATATCATGATGGGGCTAGCCATTTCAACACTTTTTTGTGAGGGTGTGACGTGTTTCTCCTGTACAGTTTGGTTTTGCTGTCAACTTGAATCTATTACTAAACCTGGACAGCAGCAGGGTGTGTGAGGTTTGTCTATCAGCAAGAAATGATATAAATTTTCCCCTCTTTCCGTTTTTATTGGGTTCCATTTATCATTATTAAAAATGAGAAAAGAAGTGTGAGTCACTTCCCATTAGTCTTGTCTGAATGTTGACACTAGAATGAATGTTTTTTGAAAGTACACGGACCTTGACAGTAAGTGAAGTCACTTTCATCTTCATCTGTACATAGGCTTAAAATCGACTGTTACCATAGTGAGTAATCATCTATAAACATCATAGATATCCACTTCCCAAACCCTGGAGATCACTGTACTTGTGTTCAGAATCTAACTTTATTTGTCAGGCTGTAATCTGATACAGACTGAGACCTTAAGCCATTTCAGTTATTTCTGAAGTAAAGCCTAGAATACAGAGATGCAGGTTTCAGGTTCATAGTCAGATCACAAATGCAAGAGCGCTCTAATGCAGTGATAGAGACTGATAAAAAATGATTGGATTACACCTGGTTTGAAAAAAAGAAACTTTACAGTGCCATATATGAAAAATAAAAAAAATATAGCTATACTATTTTTTTTCGTGGTTTTACATTTTGTACTGATCCATTAAATGCACTATTTTAATAAAATGGTTTACGAGGCTAAACCTCAGGATAATAGATGGATTACAAAGGGAATTTAAAACTAAATGTCCAGCTGTCAGAGCTCAAAACTGGTGGGCTTGTCTTGTTCTAAAACACACCTAATTGTGTCCCACATTTTAGCCATGCAGGGTGACTGATGAGCGATGCCTCTTCTGATACATTTTAAAATTCTAATCAATAGTATTTTTTTAATCGTCCTGCAAAACTGCCATACAAAAATTAAAAAATCCTGAATCCTTCTCAAATCTCATGATTATACCAAAGTAGCGGTATCTGTGGCGGACATCTTTCCCCTCAAATCTCTCTGTCAGTCTGTTGAAACCAGCAGATTATATATAGGTGATACAATATTTATACACCCTTTTTCTTCAGTTCAAAAGAGATTCATTTTTCTTTACACTAAAGAGATGTCATTATAAGATTAATTATGATTTAAAAAATGTAAATAAAATTTCATAATAAAATAATAAAATTTCAACATCTATTAAAAAAACATTTTGTATTAGACCACACAGTTTGCCTGCAAATTTTGAAATGGTCTTGTCTCATATAAATTTTGACGTATTTTAAAGTAAATAACATAATAATATGGATGTAAAGGTTTTTTTCCCCTGTATTTTTTCTGCTGCAACCTCAATGAATTACATTATTAATAAAGATGTGAGGTCAGGTAGTTCAGTGGTTAGGTTTTCTGGGCTATAAATCTGAATGTTGGGAGTTTAAATCTCGAGTCCTCTGAAGAAACCAGGCTAACCGTGTATTCTTACCCCAACTATCAAGTTGGGATACCTTTTATTTGCTTTGAATAAAAAAAGAAAACTGAAAAACCTTAGCAACTTGTGGATGGGCAGCAATGTTCTTATTGCAGAGCAGCACTGTGCCATGCACATCATTATGTTCCATGTTCTCCTTAAGTGAAATATATAAGTATTAACAGAGCAAAAATAGGCCTTTAATTGATAACACTATATTCTTTTCTATTCTATTCTTTTGTGGCCTTGTGGTCCAGTGCATAGTCTTGCTTAGAGCTTTGTTAGTTGAACATTCCTAGGATTATTTTTAACTTCCCCATCTGTCTGGCTGTAGATTGGATGTTCAAACACATTAGAGATGTTTTGAAACCATTTTCAGTCTGTGGTCTCTATTGTTTGAAGTAAATTGTGCTTACTGATTTTCTTATTATTCTAAATTATTATATAATAGAATTATTCTGTATTACTAAAACTTATTTTTACAATTGTATCTAGTTTTTATATTATTGTAACATTCCTGTGCTGTGTTATTATTACCTGCTATTGGCTGCTTAATTTCTTCTGAGATCTTTTTTTTTATCTATCTTTCTATGATACAAACAGACATTTGATTGTTCCTTGTTCTTTAAATATGGGGTCCACTCACCTGTCATCCTATTGACTAAAAACACCTGACTTTTATTTTACCTGTAAATTATTTATTTATTTTTTTGGCAGCATGGCTTAGTGGTTAGCACGTTTGCCTCTCAATGCTGGAGATTTCCGGTTCGAAACCCAATCTGGGAGTTTCCATGTTCTGTGTCCGCATGGGTTTCCTCCAGGTTCTCCGGTTTCCTCCCACAGTCCAAAAACATAGATTCAAGGTAAATTGACTGCTCTAAATTTCCCCGTATAGTCTGTGTGTGAGTGAGTGTGGTTGTGAATTAGTGTATGCTTAGCGATAGATTGGAGCGCCCCTCCGCGACCTTCATAAACAATTAAGTGGAAAATAATGAATGAATGAATAATATTTTTCTTAATTGTTTTTTAATGTTCTTTGAAGACTTAGGTCAGATATACAATAATACATAAGATTTACAAGGATTCACAAATATTCAAGTACCATTGTATCGAGATGAACATGAGCAACAATCCCATAAGTAAAAGTGAACTCAATACAGTTCTGCCTTGTTTATCAGGCTCGTTTACTTGTTTACTGCTGCTCTCTGCTTATTTTCAGGACATTAATTAAATAATTAGCATTTAAGATAAGCCACCCCTGCTGCAGAGATGGTAAATTATAGTTCTGTCATTTGAGCACAATTACTATTATAGGAGTGTGTACCACCTGCCCTAAGTGTAACAACATCTTGCCTCAAGCCTTAGCTTCATCAAATAAGACAAATAAAACAACAGTGCTTTGAAATTCATACATTCATTGATTATGTTCAGCTTAATCCTCTTCATGGGTCACAATGGGTTTCCCCATGCCCATCGAGGCGAGAACAATTTGGGCGCTGGGCAAATACACCCAGGAAAGGGCACCAATCTATCGCTGGGCACACACTCGCTCACATAGCCATACACACAAACTCACACAATATGGGGCAATTTAGAGCATTCAATTCTCCTTGAATTAATGTTTTTGGACTGCGGGAGGAAACTGGACCTCTACCCAGACAATAAGCACTGAAATGCGAACGTGCTAACCACCAAACCACTGTGCCGTCCGAGCTTTGAAATATCGTAATCGTAATTTAATTGTTTGTAGCTTTAATTATGTTAAGCTGTAATAATACGTTGAGCTTCAATAACTAAAACCTAAAGAACCTAACGTTTGCCTTTATCCCGGCGTGTTCATGTCAGTTATCACTACTGCCAGCTTTAGACTTAGCATGTCTCGGTAGTTGTAGTGATAATGTAATAATGTGAAATGTTCTGATCTCCTTTAGGTGTATTAAGAACTCAAAAGGTTGCATTCAGCTCACTGTGCATTATGGTTAATGTAACAGCTGTATCTGGCCCAGAAATAATCAACTGAATATAGTATGATCACTTTGTACTGTCAAATTAGTTATATCACTCTTAATTCCAACCTTTCTAACATCCCACACATTTTACCCTTTATGGATGGAAGTTTTATGTTCATCAGATTTCTCAAACTTGTTTCAGTTATAATTAGACATTATGTCATTCACACATACACACATACACCTCCTTACATACTTCTGGCCATATAGTGTCTGCTCTGGCATTTAGAAAGCGAGGAACCCTCCAGAAGGACATTGGTAGTTGAATGAATAAACAGTAATGTGATGTGTAGCACCTGATGAACTGAGCTCACTGCATCAAGCTGAACACCAGGGTGCTGCTGTTTATTCCTCAGTCCTTAATGAAGCATTTCATCCGCTGCTCATCAATTTCACGCCTGAACACATCTCTTTATAAGTTCATCTCCGTGACTTCAATTGTCTCTGCTCGAGCTGCAGCGCCTATTTCTTTTAAATAATAATAACAGTAATTATCCAGAACAACAGCACACTTTCCCTAACAGCTCTGTCACTCCCATCTTCTTTTACTCTCAGTTTCTCCCCCACACTATCCTGAGCTCTTGTTTGGTGCTTACTTCAACTCTTTTTTCTTTCTATAGTGTCTTTTAATCCATGCATTGGACTAACGCACTGCACATATTCTGATTAAAAGTTTGTGGTTGGAATACTATCCCAGCAAGAGACGCGATGTTGTTACTCACGACGGTAAAGCAGATTTTCAAAGCAAAGAAGAAAATTTTAAATGTTAATTTCTGAAGGTGTTGCGAAGTGAACAGATGAATCCTAACTTAAAGAAATGCATGCATTGAGGGGTCGCATGACCAGCAAAGATTTTATTCATTCATTATATTCTGCATAATACTCTACGAGGGTCATGGGGGAAGGGTTCCCCATGCCCATCCATCTTGGGTGCTGGGCAGATACACCCAGGAAAGGACGACAACCAATCACTGGGCACACTCACTCACACAGTCACACACACACACACTATAGGGGCAACTTAGAGCATTCAATTTTCCCTGAATCCATGTTTTTGGACTGTGGGAGGAAACCAGAGAACCTGGAAGAAACCCACGCAGACACGGAGAGAACATGGAAATGTTACCAAGATTGGGATTCAAACCAGGAATCCCCAGCGCTGAGAGGTGAACGTGCTAACCACTAAGCCACTGTGCCGCCTGCTAAGATTTCAGTATATCAAATTTAATTTAACAATAAAACCATAGCAAAGAACACATAACACATAAGAAGATTTTGTCCAAGTAGCACAAATATGCCAGCTAACACAGATTGGTAGCAGTCCTTGGAAAGTGCATTTGATGTTACAAATTTCCCTTATAACTGAAATTGAGGAAACTAAGAAATTGATTGATTTTTTAAAAGTTTTTTCGCCAAACGTTATCAGTCAGCATTAATGAGTGTTGAACCAAAAATATTTAGAATCAAGGTACATATTGACTAAAAGATTCTACACAGTTCTACAACAGCTTTATAAGTGAAAAACTAAAAATGGTTAAAAACGCAGTAGTGTTTAAAAAAAAATGCATCATTAAACTAATGAATCAATGTTTTTGTAGAAGTGATATTTCTATAATTTTTTATGTAAGTATTGCAATTAGAGCATGCATGCTGTTCATTTTATGTAATTAAAACATTCGTTAAAAATGGCATGTCTAAAATAATACATAACATACTTTGCTTAGAAAGCTGACAGGAGAGAAAAGAACATATTGTATGGCGTGCAGCTGCAGCTGCTGAAATAGTTGCTGAAACGACCATAAAATTAAAGATGCGAAAGGAAACAGGAAACCTGTTCGAATAGGTCAAGGTGTAGCCAAAATTGCAAAAGCTAAGAAATGCATCACCTCCAAATAGAACTAAAGATCAAAAGTTATTAATGAGAACTTTTACAGTCAGAAGTCTGAGTGAAAAATAAAATATGCTAAATAGGATCAAACTTGTCAAAAAAAACAAACCGACTGGCCTGAAATGAAATGGTCCAAAATTTTATATACTAATAAAAGCAGTATTACTATTTTTGGGTCTGGTAGCTGCCGATGACCCTGAGCACTGAGTCGTATTCATGCCAGAACAGAGGTGCCAGAAGTTGATCAAGCAGATGTCAAGCCGTCAAAAACAATAATAATGTCACAAAGTAATTCAAACAAAGTGAAATTAAGAACATATTTATTACAATTGAAATGCTTTTTAAGAATAAAAAGATGCTTTCACTGGGGCAACACTGGCTTAGCACATCCGCCACTTAGCGCTGGGGAGTTCCGGTTCAAATCCCAATCTGGGTGGAATTTCCATGTTCTCCTTGTGTTTGCATGGGTTTTCCTTCAGTTTCTCCTGTTTCCTCCTGTAAAACGTGGGTTCAAAGTAAACTGACTGCTCTAAATTGCCCCATATTGTACAAGTTCAAATAATTTATTTATATAGCACTTTTTACAACAGTGCCTTGTCACAAAGCAGCTTTACTGTGTTCAAAGCATAAACCCTCAATGAGCAAGCCAAAGCGACAGTGACAAGAAAAACTCCCTGTCATGATCTTATTTTTTAGGAAGAAACCTTGGGAGGACCAAGCCTCAGTGGGGAACTCATCCTCCTTGAGCAGTCGGGCAGCATCACAGTGTAAATACAAAGCATTTAGTCTGTGTTTTTGTGCGAGCATGGCTGTGTGTGTGTGTGTGTGTGCCCAGTGATAGCATGGCGCCCTGTCCTGTGTTTATTTGCCCAGTGCCCGAGACGTTCTTTGCCCAGTGCCCGAGACGCATGAGTAACCCACTCGCGACCTAAGTAGAGAATTAAGCAGAAGATAATGTATAAATGAATAAATGAATGTTTGCGTTGTTATTTTTTCTGTAAAAGATTAACACATATATTGTATATTTAATTATATTATATTTAATTTATTTTTATGTTAATAATAAGAGTTATTTTATTGTTGGTTCTTTAATTTTATTTTATTGCTACTGTATGTCAGTTAGCTTCATGAGTTTGTTTCAAATGTGGAACGCTATTAATATCGCCATTTATAGGCACCTATTTAGTAATTAAGTTAAACTTGTGGGCAGCCCGGTGGCTTAGTGGTTAGCATATTAGCCCCTTAGTGCTGGGGATTCCCGGTTCGAATCCCAATCTGAGTGGAGTTTCCATGTTCTCCCCGTGTCCGCTTTGGTTTTCTCTGGGTCCTCCGGTTTCCTCCCACAGTCCAAAAACATGGATTCCAGGTAAATTAACTGCTCTAAATTGCCCCGTATAGTGTGTGGATGTGTGAGTGAGTGTGTGCCCAGTGATGGATTGGCGCCTTGTCCTGGATGTATCTGCCAAGCGCCTGAGATGTTCTTCCCTG
>JAOUQT010056908.1:0-10637 GCA_025769995.1 Xyliphius kryptos | reverse complement strand
TATATAGTGTGTGTGTGTGTGTGTGTGTGTGTGTGTGTTCCCTCCCGGTGATGGACTGCTCTCTGTTCTTGGTGTACCTGCCCATCCTCCAAAATGTACTCACCTAGATGGGCTTGGGTCCCCCCAACCAATAACTGTAGGAAGGATAAATCTCCCACCCCAACCCCCTTGTGCACGATGACTTAATGGTTAGCATGTTCACCTCCCAGCTCTGGGAATCCAGGTTCCAATACCATCTGAGAGGAGTTTCCATGGTCTCCCCATGTCCATATGGGTTAACTCCAGGTTCTCTGGTTTCCTCCCACACTTTAAAACCATGGAATCAAAGTGAATTGGCTATTCTAAATTGCCCCTATATAGCCTTTCGTGAATGTATGCCCACTGAAAGATGTATTTGTCTAGTGCCTGAAACATTCTTCCCAGAATAGGCATAAGGAACCCCCTACGACTCTAACAGAGGATTAGGCGGATGATAATGAGATGTTTGGATGGGTTGAGAATGTACCTTCAGGACGTGGTACCACACAGAGGCACCGGCGCACTCGATGTGAAAGTCTGTGTAGCTGTCCTTCACACAGATCAAACAGTATTTGGTAACTTTGGGCTTTCCAAGAAGAGCATCATCAGGCCAGTAGTTCTCCACCCAAGATAGCCTTCTCACAATCTGCGGGCTCTCAACAATACTTGCCATTCTAACAAAAAGAAAATTTTAAACCACAGTTAGCTTTTTTTTGTTTGTTATATAGCTTAATATTAATGGCATTGAAAATTTTATTCAAATCAGATCAACTGGCGCAATTTGCACAGAACAAAAATAGCACTTCTGTGTTTACATAGAACTAGTTTAAAACTAGTTGTAAACTGTGTTTACATAGAACTTGTTTTAAAAGAAAACTTCGATATGTACTTTAAAAGACACATAACTGCTTTTCGTTTGATTTTCACCAAGAAAATGTATATGTAGTGTTAATATTCAGTAAAGGCTCTGCGTTGCCTTCATTATGACAAAGCGTAATTTCATGTTTATATGTAATTAATAACAAAATAATCTGTAAATAGTTTGGTTTGGTAAATTTAAATATTGCACAATAAGCGTATAATTATCATTATTTCTGAGATAATCGTCTCATCCCTAACACTCTATTTGATTCGTGTTACCAACTTCACGTACCATATGGATGAACCTCATAATCCTACATTAACATGTGGTCAATTAGTGGATGTTTTTATTCAAAGTGACTTACATATATCCCAATTTAATAGTCAGAACACATCACATGAGACGAATCACAGAAATAATTATATTATAAAACAGGAAGTTCCGCTCCCTAAATTCACATTCATAGCAATGCGTGATATACAATAGATTATTTTCCCAATGTTTTTATAAACCGTGTTCTGTAATTTGGCCATTACACAGCAGTATTTAATCAAAAGACTGGAAACCTGTTACTATAGATTACTAGATTACATTGCAGAATACCAGATCATTAACGATTTTGAGTTCAATAAACTTGATTTTTATTATAGTGTGTTTGTAAGCATTTTATTAAAGCAATAAGACACTCAAGGTCGTGCATTATTGTGAATAAATCACGGTAAAGAGGTGTAACCTAATAATGCCTCTTTCCTGTGATTTATTCTTAATAATGCATGACCTTGAGTGTCTTATTGCTTTAATAAAATGCTTACAAACACATTATTGCCCTCTTGTACTGTTTAGCTATATTATGCGATTATTATGCAATGATTAACTTCACAAAAATAACAGGAACAACGCATGGTTTCTTAGGTTTGTTATTTAATGCAAACACAAAATAATATTTTGTTATTAAAAAAGACAACGCAGAACTTTTGCTGAATATTAGTACAAATTATTGCACAGCCTTTCAGCTTCCGGTTCCCTGTCTGTCAGTTATGGGAACGTGGTCATCGAACGACTCTGCACCTTCTCTCTGGAACTCACAATTCATGTTCGTACTCCTGACTGTTTACACTTTTAAATCTCAACTCGAAACACATTTACTTAATTTCTTTTTAATCTTAGTGGTGTTCATCGTCATTATTTTATTAGTTAATTGCAGTGTGTGTTTATCTGATATTGTATTGTTTCGCTGTGTGTTTAAATGTAATTCTCCAATTTTAGTATTTGATTTTATTGTGCTTACATTGTGTTTTTTAGCTCCTGTGAGGTGTCCCTGAGTGCTATGAAAAATGGTTAAAATAATAATAATAATAATAATAATTATATATATATATATATATATATACAGAAAGTATTTAATTCATTCGTGAAAATCAAAGAGAAAAAAGCAGTTTCTTAAAGTATATATTCATTTAAAAGAAAGCTTGTTTAAACAGACAGTATGCTGCAAGTGCAGCTTTATTTCTGTTCTGTGCGAGTTGAGCCATTTGGTCTTAAGTTTCATCTTCCGGGGAAAAAAAATCTGTCGTCATCACGATATTGGGTCAGTTTTACCATGAATTAATTGTAATGTATTTAATGGTGATTAATTGCAAACATGATTAATCGTCTCATTTCTAGTCCACATTGGTAACGTCAGAGGACCTGGGATTTGAACACACAACCTTCAGTGTGACCACAGAGCTGCCATGTGTGATGGCCAGGACCCCAACAAATCAGTATTAATAATAACTGATTGATTCATTATCTATTATTATTATTTTAAAAACTGCACAGACACAGGTTTTGTGGTTGCGTGTTAGTGTGTGTTGCTCTGATACACCCCACAAACAGATGGACTACAGTGTGGAATTGTAGAACCGGAAGTGGAACTGACAGTAAGTGGAGCAGAAAGGAGGCGTGTCCAAACGTTTGTACCGTATGTCTAATTAAATTCCCTCTAAAACAAAGGTCTTACTGATTGTGACTAAACATTACGGTCTGTATTTTATCAAAACTACGTTTCTGCTTCATGTGATATGTCCTGTGCTCACCGTGTGTCTGAAAACTCCAAATTAATCACGTTTAAAACTTTCTTGCGGTTTGTGCTGTAATAGTAATCCACAAATTCCTTTAGCTTCATCTTGCTGTCTGTCTGTTTAGTAACATCAACGACATCCACGGGAACATCGGGACCTGCAAGCAGAGAAGGAGATACAGATGGAGAACTCAGAATCATCAAATAATACTGTAACTGTGGCTCGAATCCTGACTCAACCGCAAACGCAAGGTTTGAATTTATGGTACGAAGGCGCCCTCTAGTGGACACTAATCAGGGACCTTGTATGAACTGAAGCTGTTTCCCTTAGGCATTCTTTTTTTTTATTAAAACAGAAAATAAAAAATAACTAAACTTTAGTAAACTTCCATCATGATATATTATTATTATTATTATCATTTTTCTGAAAATGCAATAATTTAACCCTGCAGTGACAAAAAAAGGGTCGGGAACCACCAATAGTTGGTGGGTGCATTTTTCCTATCCCAGCAGTGTCACTGATGAGTTTAAATGAAACTAAAAACCCCTCAGTGCATCAGTCTCACTGCAGAACTGACAATAAACATTCCACCACCCAAAAGATACCAGAGAGACCAGAGAACCAATAGGGTTCAACAAGAACACAGATAGACTACAGTCTGTAACTATAAAACTACAAACTCCATCTATATACTAAGTGGAGGAAATAGATAATGGAGCAAGAAGGGCTTATGTGCAAACCTCTGACTGGTACAGACACACATATTTTTATACTAGCCAATACCTGTTCTACGCCTGGATGGCGAGCATTGTTACAGCACATTTCATTGAAGTCACTCACTGATTCGCTGCAAGATAACGTTCTATAGTTGCATCCTCATTAAAGTTTTCATGAAGCAAAGCAGTGTGCGTGATCGGGCACGTTTGGTCAGATGCTTTTTTTGCTGTTGGCGTGCAACTCGTAACATGCCTTACAGCGTTAACCGCCCCACAAAATCCCCCGCAAAATATATATTTTTTAAAAATATATATTTTGTTGTAAAAGTGCTCCATAACATAATAAGCTGAAATAGTATTTGTAAGCGTTCTTAAATCTGCTTTAACACGATGCTCATATGTTAAATAATACGCAAATCATATAAAACAATAAAAGGAACCTTTTCTTACCGACATAGTTTTCGACATCACTGACATAGAAGGTGGGCGCAGGCATGGTCATTCCTAGGCCTTCTTTCTTTTGGATGAGAATGGGCTCATCGAAGCCGTTTTCCTCAAGATAGTCCAGGGTTAGCTGATTTCCACTGAGCTTTACAACCACATCCTCCGAGCTGCAAATAAAAAATATTCCCCTTCAGTCTACTAAATAAGGTGTTATTTGCAGCAAACACTTAAATAAACATGGGAAAGCAGCCTGCCCCGGGCACCTGGAGATATACAGCGGGCTGCTTTTTTGTGGGCCACCCTGTATTTATCTATATACAAAATGTTTATACTTGTAATAGTTGGGTTATTGGTTTTATAGCAGCATGTTTGATTCTAATCAGAGGATATGAGTTGTTACTGACAGCAAGGTGGGACATTGAATGTTGTTGTTATAAAGTTTAAACGACTTTACGCACGTGTGTGTCCTCTCTGTGTAACCCATATATGCTGCAAAACACACACACACACACACACACACACACACACACACACACACACACACACACACACACACACACACACACACACACACTGAGTGGGGTGAACACACGTGTGCAAAGCGGTGGGCAGCCTTGTATATGGTGCCCAGGGAGCAAGAATAAAACCTGGGATATTCAGGTCGCAAGGCTGGGACCTTAACCTTAAGTCTATGACTGCCCCCAGATACTGGTACAGAAATGTAATGCAATGTTTGCAATATTTAATTGTTAGACCCCTCAAAGATATCCCAATACTGCCCTCTACTGTCAGCGTGAAGCATTACAAGATTTAGTTAGCCTGTTAAAATATACCTGTGGGATGCAGAGAATTCATAATGATGATACTAATAATAAATCAGTGATTTACTTTTCGGTCTGACTGCAACTTTACCTGGGAAAGGTCCTACTGCGTAGCTCCTTAATGAATACTTGACTGCCATTTTGAACCGGTTTGACGTCACCACTTTGCCCCGTGTCATGTTTATTCCAGTTTTTTTTCTTTTTCACTGCAAAGAAAAAATATCAAAAGTATAAAAACCTGTCTGGACCAAACATTCAGAAACATGGAACTAATTATGTCCTATAATTGGAGAGGTTCTTAACCATCAGTCTCTTGAATCTCATCCTGCTCGTTCAAAGAAACTCCAATGACCATTAATAGATGTTTGTAAAACAATGGTTCAGTGAGCATAAGGAATCCTATTTTCCCATAAATAGGTTATCCCATAAAAATAATGTGGTGATTACATTTGCATTATCTCATCTCTTCATCTTCCGTTTAATCCTTTAGTAGGATGGGTTTGAGGGGTTCATTGTGCCAATCCAGGGAAGAACGTTTCTGGCACTGGGCATAAACTCACACACAAACAATATGGGGGCAATTTAGGGCAGTGAATTCACGTTTTCGGACTGTGGACGGAAACCGAAAAACCTGGAGTAAACCCCTGTAGATTCAGTAAGTATGGAGGAGACGATTAATCATTTTTTTCATCAAAACATTATGTATCATAATGTTAGGGAGTGGTAGCTCAGTGGTTTGGGTGTTGGACTGTCAATCAGAAGGTTGTGGGTTCAAATCCCAGGTCCACTGAAGCTACCAATGGGGGTCCTCGAGCAAGACCCTTAACCCTCATTGCTCCAGGGTTCTGCATCAACCCTGTATTCTGACCCCAACCAAGTTGTGAATACTTGAGTCGCTTTGGATAAAAGCGTCTGCTAAATAACTAAATGTAATTATAATTGTGAAACGCTGTCTGTTTTCGTGCAGGCGCACCACAGCCCTCCGCCGCTGCCTTACTCGGATATATGCATCTGCGATCCGGGTATATACCGTACCGTACTGTGCAACACCCAAACTCCATGCGCTCACATCAAAACACAGCATGGCTCGAGAAAGAAAGACCATATTTGCACGAGACACTTCTTTGGTAATGCCTCACTTGTTGGTTGTGCGAGCAGTCGTCAGGACTTTGTGGTGGTGGAACATTAGTGTTGTGTTTCGTGTAAGTACAGCCTTCCTGTCCTGACCCTTGGATGTGAGCACACATGGTGCGCCTGCGCGAAACGGGGCAGACGTGCCGCACTCCACATTTATAATAGTGATTAGACATTGACACAATGAGAGTAATTTTGTGTGTGGGTATTTTAAGGAGAAGGGAATGACTAAAACATGGGGGGGGGTCTTGCTTTACTCTTAATGTATGGCTGAAGGAGCTGTTTGTATTTTCATCGTGGCAAGAGAGCCATCTTTGAGCTCCTTGGAACTCCTTTCTCTGTCCTCATGGTCCTGAATTCTTGCTACAGATACATAAATATTTCTACATAAGTTGGAAACCCACGTAGTGGAGTTTGTGGTGCACGATACGGATTGTTGGATGGGTTTGGGAGGAAGGTGGCGCAGCTTCGTTGTGCTTGAAAATGAGTGCACAGAGTAGAGTGAGGGAAAGGGGTGGTGGCGGATGGCTGGAGTGCGTCTGCGCAAAAACAATGACTCCACAGCACATTGGAGGGTGGGGGTGGTAGCTCAGTGGCTAGGGTGTTGGACTATCAAGCAGAAGATTGGGGGTTCAAATCCTAGGTTTAATGAAGTTACCAATGTGGGTCCTTAAGCAAGATCCTTAACCCTCATTGCTCCAGGTCCTGTGTTACCTGTAAGATGATTAGTGATTACTCTAAGACCTTAGTGGTTCGGTGAAGAAAATGCGATGAAGATGGATATTCATCTACTTTACATTACATTGTTATTTAGTAGACGCTTTTATCCAAAGCGACTTACAAGTATCCCAAGTTGATGGTTGGCATCAGAACACAGGGTTGAAACAGCACCCTGGAGCAATAAGGGGTTAAGGATCTTGCTCAAGGACCCACATTGGTAACTTCAATGGACCTGGGATTTGAACCCCCAACCTTCTGATTGATAGTCCAACACCCTAACCACTGATCTACCACCTACCTATTCATCTTCTCAAAATGGCTTCATTTCAGTTTTCTAGCTGGTGACCAGTTTAATTATTTGTATTGAAATGCATTTTCTACTCCACTGGAATTCCCTCAGTGTTTTCTCCATTAAATGCTTAAGTGTTTGGTTGCATTATCTTCCTCAGCAGCGAGGAGCTTTAAATTGTTTAGCACAAAGTCTGTGTGAATCGGGCACGCAAGCGTAACTCCGATCCTTCAACAGATGAACCTACAGCTTTTTATAATGTTTTAGTAACTTGAGACACGTCTGGCTTTTGCCAGTTCATTAATATGTAGATTATTTCTGTTTTCACCAGTTTGGATATTACTTCTTGTCTTATCAGGGAACATCATTCATTTACACAAAAGTTAGTTAACAGTTAATGTGGGATATTTTAAAAGGATAAATATCCCAGCCTCACTGGGTGGGAGGCTGAGCCGACGGCGATGGACGTTGATTAGTAAAACTAAGTTTGTGAGGGGGCGTGCATTATTGTAAATAATTTTAGTATTATTGTAAATTGAGGTTAATGACCCAAAACCCACAGCTAAAAACTTTGAAGAATGGCTAAAAGGAGAACATTGGACTATTCTGCAGTGGCCTTTCATGTGCCCTGACCTAAATTTTATTGAGCGTTTTTGGAAGAAGCTGAAACATTGAAGAGTGCCTGGAAAAGGCACCCTTCAAACATAAGACAACAGGAGCAGTTTATGAGGAGTGGGCCAAAATACCTGCTTAGAGGTGCAGAAGTCTCACTGACCGTTACAGAATCGATTGATTGCAGTGATTGCCTAAAAATGTTGTGCAACAAAATGTTAAGGGTGCCATCATTTCTGTCTAGATTCATGTTATTCCTCTGAGGAACTGTTGCTATGGTTTCCTGGCTAGCTGCCTGATCCTGGATTTTCCTAAAAACTCCTAATTTCCTCACCGTTGAACACGCCTCCAAAGCTTTTGAACTCCACTGGCCTGTGTAGGCGCATACGTGGGAATGTGTGCACCCTGTTACAGCTGTTGGAGCCCTGGTTTATGTGAAATTTTTTACTTATTTTTTACTTCCAAACTTTTCTGCCTAAGCAGAGTACAGGGGCTGGGGTTCCTCGAGTGCCTTATTGCTTTTATAAAACCTTTACAAACACACTAAAAAAAAACAACAAAATGGCTCAAACTTTTTTTTTTTTTTTTTTTAAAATAAACGCAGATTTTATTTAACAGGGTTAAATAACAGGACAATCAAATACTGCCATAATCCAGTAATGTGTGTATCATGCATTGATACAATTGTGAAGGGCTCAAAAGTGTGAGTTATTGTCAATAATGTCACGGCTGGACAAACAGCTTAGCCAAGGGTAAAGGAATCATCCATAATGTATAGTAGTTTGTCCATAGTCCTCTTCTCTTCCACCAACACCAGAAAGTCCATCTTCATTCCAATCCCAGAACCAGCCCGCCTGAGAAATTAGTCCAATCTGTGTGTGTTGTACTTGAATATACTGCCCCCAGCGCATCCATGGTGTAAAACACCACATCACAGTTCTGTCATTACTTTGTTCTTTCAAGCAAAACCTAGTTTTCTTTTAAATGGAAATATTTTCTTCACTCTAATTTTTACAAAACTATTTAATAAGTTGTCGCGATTTGTCTTTTTTTTTCTTATTTTGCATAGTAATTATACCATCAAGATCTTCTCGTCCCTACTCTGTATTTGCTTTAAGAGACAACCTGCTTTGTGTTGAATAACGCCCGACATGTTGACTGAGTAAAGCCAAAAAGTCTAATAGTAATTAGGAATCCACTTAATTGCTGCCTAACTCCCCACTGCTGGTTGATTGTGGGGGCGCGACAGTTATTCATGGATTTCTCAAGCTCTTTTTATGTCTGTTCTTCCTCCCTTGTGCAGATGGTCATTTACATAACGTCACCATCCAGATCTAACTCTGTCCTTTTAGCAAGACGCGTTACACACGCCCACAGTGGCATCCCATGGTGTTACAGTGACTGATAAACAGGGCACCTCTGTGTTTTCCTCAAATAGTGGAGTGAGTAGCAGAATTGCAGCTCTTAACCATTAGTCAGTGGGGAGGAAGGGTGCAGGGGACTGGGTGGCTGTAATCAAGTCTCCGACAAAGAAGATTGCAATACATGCTGCAGCCTGATAATGCGCCATTATTCAACCCATCTTTTATTAATTGTATTTAAAATCGTGAATGTATCCGTTTAAATAACCAGTTTCAGTAAACCAGTACTAATTGGTTGTTTTAGATTTAGTGAAACCTGATTGTAAAGTTAATATTAATCATTTTGGTTGATGTTCCTCCAGTGCTTCACCGTCACCCACTCCTCCTGTAACGCCCAGCAGCCCTGTAACACCTGGATCACCTGCCGCCGCCGCCACCCCTGCCGCCTCTCCTGCATCGAAGCACACCTGTAACCACCTCCACACCATCGGAGGAGTGGTGGGCCTGAACGTCATGTGTAACCGCTGCAACCACAAGAAGTGGCCCCTCATGCGCCGTGGCTCGAACAGGAAGTTGGAGCGACGCACCCATGCTGGAGAGGTCACCGTTTTGGCTGTGGGCAGGTTTGTATCAGATTAATTCATATCACCCTACAGGTAGCCCACAGGGGCACAAATTCGCCCGCATGGATCGTACAATTTTTTTCCCTTGAGGACGTCCAATCAAATAGCAGGAAAAACATGTCATTTTGAAAATTTGATTTAATGATGTGTAAAATTTAAATAATGTGCTGTTTGTGAAATTCCCAGAGAAAATTAGGTATTTGTGTTTTGCTCCCACGTTTTTGAATAACATTTTTATGAATCATGGCTGAATAGGGAAAAAACCACAATCTTTACCAATCCCCCAGTATAGACGGAATGGCAGCAGAATCCGTACGTGTCGGAAAGGGACTGTGTATAGAATGTGGTCACTGCAGAAAAACATCGCTGACCGAAGCATCCTATGGTTGTTAAATTAAAAAACTTGAATTCAACCAAAGATCAGATTTAAAGTGGAAATGATCTCTGAGCTTAAAATGTTTTGAAGTGTCAAATGTTTTTAGTGAATGTTTTGCGTTTCTGTACAGTGACGGTACTCTTTTTACAGTGTCTTGCGGTGATGATGGTCTTCTGATGCGATTTGAAGGGAGGATGGAGAATTTTAATGAAAAAGAACTATTGTAGTTTGTTCTTTATTCAGTCATCATCCATGATGTGTAGTTTACAAAAAAAGTAATGTTTGTGAGAGAACAGCTTTAAAACGCAAATTTCTGCCAAATGTGTTAACAAAATACAGGGGTAGGACAATAAAACCAAAACAGCTAGTTTTAGAGCACAATCATTGATTAGTATGGTGTAGGGTCTCCTTTTGTGGCCAGTACAGCATCAATTCATCTTGGGAATGACATCCACAAGTCCTGCACAGTGGTCAGAGGGATTAGAAGCCATTCTTCTTGCAGGATAGTGGACAGGTCACTGTGTGATGCTGGTGGAGGAAAACGTTTCCTGACTCGCTCCTCCAAAACCCCCCAAAGTGGCTGAATAATATTTAGATC
>JAOUQT010056901.1:0-10638 GCA_025769995.1 Xyliphius kryptos | reverse complement strand
CATTGCGGTATTTGGAGTAAAACTGTGCTCTCATCCTGCTAACTGAACCTTTACACTCTGCTCTTACTGCTGCAATGTGTAATTAATGACGATTGACCACCCGGGGTCCAATTTAGCCATAAAACCCCCCACACTAAAATGACAGGGGTTTCAGTTTTACTGTCCAACCCTTGGACCATATATACTATATGTGTATATATATGTGTATATATATATATATACTGCTTCGTAGTTTTGCTGCTTTTCACTATATTCATTTAAGTACATTCCAGTTCTTATGAGAAATTGGTCTTAAACTTGACATTGTGCTATAAATTTTTAAAGAAGGAACTTAAATTTTTTTTAATAAAATTGCTGGTAAAAGCAATGAAGAAGTCAAACCCAGTCATTTACCACAGGCAGATCTTTAGGCATTCCAAGGACCTACGGTATAGTGGATGGACAGGATCATGGATGAAAGTTAAACAATTGCACTTAGGTCTTTATTACACCAAACTTATTTGAAGGACTAAAAGTCTCCATGTCTTTTTAATTCCCAGTGCTTTTGATATGCTTAAATACCATTAGCATTTTGGCTCCATTGCTTGTGTTATACTGGCTCATTTGCAGAATGGCTCATTTGCCCTCCTGCTTATCTTTAATTCTATAGTGGATATGAATTTACATCTCAGTTAACTTGTTTGGTGATTTATTATGGCTGTGTCTTTGTATTGGGTTATTATGTGTATCCTTAATGAATAAAACAACTGCAAGAGAGAATAAAGAAAATCCTGAGTCTGGGAATGAGCACCCGCTGGTTCCCTTTCTGTTCACTCATTCTAAATCAGTAAGTCAGTTTGAGTTAGTATGTAGAACAATCATAATGTAGCAGAGGGTATAATCTGATTTAAACTCAATGTTGTAGTTTGTTCATGGTTAATGAGAAAGGATAAGGGGTCTAACATATGAAGCCACAATGAGAGAGTAGGGAAGTGTTGGTGGTGTGTGGTTAGACCTCCTGTAAGCCTCCCATAATGAGTCTTTTAAGCAGTATAATAGTAATAGTGACCGTTTTTCAGTAAGACTTACATTAGTGTTACATTAGTGCTGTAGCTTATTCTATGTTTCTCACAGAACATTTTTCTAAACAGACATCTTACAATTCTATAGGGGTGGTTGTATGGGGTGCTAATGGCTTTTTTGCCCAGAGCACCACGGGGGGATTGAACAACTACTGCTACTGATGTATATTTCTATAGTTTATATATATACACATTTATAAATGCTTTAATAAATAAACACAAAATAATAAGTGTGTAGTTTTATGGTACTATGATCCATTTTGTCCCAAATCTATTCATATAAAACCCAAAGCCCTCACTCACTCACTGAATAACTCATAACTAATTCTCCCACTTCCCGACTACCTACAAGATTGAAACTTGGCACCGTCATTCCCCACCATGCAGTTTTCACTTTTAAAATCCCACCGGGGGACCCACCAGGGGACCCGATCCAAAATATGGGCCCTACTCTAATTGGGCTCTTCCAAACATCCCAAAAATTTCCAATTTGGCAGGTATGTCCAGAATTGTTTCTACATTCATTGAGATATCAAAGATTCCCAAAAATTCCCACAGGTGCCCACCAGAGGATCCAATCCTAAATACAGGTCCTGTTTTAACTGGACATTTTCACGCACATCACATAATTCAAATTTGGCAGGGATGTACAGGACGACCTCTACACTCATAGACATATCAAAAATTCCAAAAAGTTCCCATGGGGAACGCACCTGGGGACCCAATTCAAAATATGGGCCCTGCTCTAATTGGGCACATCCCACAAACGTTAAATTTGGCGGGTATGTCCAGGATTGTTTCTACATTCATTGACTTATAAAAAATTTCAAACAATTCCTACGGGGGGCCCACCAGGGGACCCAATTCAAAATATGGGCCCTGCTCTAATTGGGAACTTCCACGCACATCACATACTTCAAATTTGGCAGAGATGTACATTTCGACCTCTACACTCATAAAGATATAAAGAATTCTAAAAAACCCACAATGGGGGTCTTTGTTCAGTTGATTTTTATTAGGAATGCTCTGTCATTGTGTTTAACTATAATGGTTTAGTTGTGCTTCACTGATATTTAGATGAAACCATACATACACTGAATAAACATATTCACGCTGTTTATTCCTTATGTTCATGCTATTGCCTTGTGGGTAAATATTTTGTGCCTAATTACACTTTATACCAAGAATCCTTAATAATTTTTCAGCAGCTACTTAAAGTACAAAATATCCAATTTATTATTTGTTGAACTTTACAGTTCTAGGAAAAGCATTTTTAATAATGACACCATGTTGTTTAAAGTGAGTAAAATTATTCAGTGATAGGAAGCCAAAAAAATAATGTTATCTTCACAAACAGAAAAATATTAGAATCGAAATCCTTCAATGTCTTATACATGCTGCGCAATGGACATACTAACTATTATTGTGAAGCCTCTGAGATATTTAATTTTAGAAATAATGACAGATTACACTGTGAACAAGCTTTTGAATGAAAAAGAATATAATCGGAGTTATCTGTCTGTGTGGATTTGTGGAGCAGTTGACTCTGTCACCATTATGATATGATGTCTGTACTTCTTTTCTTTGCTGTAGTGAACGATTATCATTCAGTTTCAGATTTAAAAAAAGTATTAGTTTGAGCAGCAGACCATGTACAGCTACTGATTGTCTGACATTGTCACGTTTTGTCATTAATCTAGAACAAAACAAGACTTCATTATAATAAATAAATGTAAAGTATATATAAATGTGAAGTGAAACCTTTTAACAAACATTGAAGAATAAAACAATCACCACAGATTTAAGCAAAGCGTGGTGCGAAGCAGAGAGTGAGAGAGAGAGAGAGAGAGAGAGAGAGAGAGGAGAGACTTTTTGTCCATCCATTATCTTCCGCTTATTACTCTACTATGGTCGCGGCTGGGCAGATACACCCAGGACAGGGTGCCAGTCAATCGCTGGGCAAACACTCACTCACACATCCACACACACAAAAGAGGCAAATGTGTTAACCACTAAGCCACCGTGCCGCCCCATTTGCTAAAATATATATATTTTTTATTATTTCTTATAAATGTACACTCAGCAACCCATCTTGACAGAAAAAAACTGAAATATTTTTGCAAATGTTTTAAAAAATGCCCCTGACCATGGCATTCCCACCACCATGCTTGACTGCAGGCATGCAGGCTTTACCTGATTGCCGCCACACATGCTTAAGACCATCTAAACCAAACTAATTAATCTTGGTCTCATAAGACCATAGGATGTGGTTTCAGTAATCCATGTCCTTTGTTGACATGTCTTCACCAAACTCTTGAGTAGAAGACTTCAGATAAGGCTTCCTTCTGGGGTGACAGCCATGCAGACCAAGTTGATGTAGTGTGTGGCGTATGGTCTGAACACCGACCGCCCACCTCTTCAATCTCTGTAGCAATGCTGACAGCACTCCTGCGCCTATCTTTCAAAGACAGCATTTGGATGTGACGCTGAGCACGTGCACTCAGCTTCTTCGGACGACCGACGTGAGGTCTGTTCTGAGTGAAACCCTCCTCTTTCAAAACACTGGATGATCTTGGCCACTGTGCTGCAGCTCAGTTTGAGGGTATGGGCAATCTTCTTGTAGCTTTGGTCATCTTCATTTAGCGCAACAATTCGTCTTCTAAGATCCTCAGAGAGTTCTTTGCCATGAGGTCCCATGCTGGAACTTTCAGTGAACGGCATGAGAGAGTGTGAGAAAAGAATTCTGCACACCTGAGACCTAGTAACACGAGTCACATGACATTTTGGAGGGAAAATGAGAAGCAGTGCTCGATTTTGACATTTAGGGGTGTGCTTACTTTTTTTAGCTGGTATATTAATCTATATTAATTTATATTAATTTATTTTAAAGACAGAATAGATTTACTCACAGACTACTTGTCACTGTACAGTTATGGACATAACAAAGGCTTCTCACAAGTATTATCAAGCATTAGGAATACTTTATAGCGCTTCCTAAATGTGTTAATAATGCATTATGAATGCCTGATTTACCAAAACAATTTAATGTTTCATTATAGATTATTTTTTTTTAGTATAACATCATCTAACCAAAATGTAACTCTTTGCTTTGTCTAGTATATTTCTATTTGCTGGTGTTAATGGTGGTAGATTGCATTTACCGATGGGATAAACTTGCGTTGGTTAGAGACAGCTTTATTTTGATCTCTAATATCAAAGGACAGAAAGGCAATGTGGGCACTCACAAAGGGTAATTAACGCATAACCACATTTAGCCCTCCAAAAAAGAAATTGTATACAATCTTTAGTCCCTATAATTACTCATTAAACTCAGGGCCATTCGTTCAAGTCATTAGCCATTTTATGGGCAGCATCTGTGTTGGCGTATGTGGGAGAGGGTTTGATCTTAATGCCACAGCCATCAGCATGTCTTCAGGTGTAGATTTCATATCCCATTTAAACAAAGTCATCACAATTGGGTTTGCCACCTGGCCAAGCTTAGCTGCCATGCCATACTATCCCTCGGGAAAGGTAATTATGCAGGGCTGATTTCTGTTTCTCACTGATGTGATAACTCCAGGTGAAAAGCAAGGGGGGGACAAAGTAGCTCACTTATAGCATGTTTAATAAGAATGCATTTCATATGCATATGGACAAAGCAAGAGAAATTGTATGCATTAATATTAATCGCTCAATTAACCTTTCCAAGGCTCAAAGTCACCTTCGCATCCAACTGTAAACAACACAAAGTCAAAGTATGCATATGCCAACTTATATGCATAGTTTAGATTATATTTGGATGAGTGTTCACAGTTTTATCCTACAGCTTTGTTGAATCATTGTGACATGTTTTGGTTGATCTCCTCTAAAGTATAATTAAATCCATCAATCCATTATCTTCCGCTTAATCCTGTACTTGGGTTGTGGTGGGGTTCTCCATGCCCATCCAGGGGAGAACGTCTCGGGCGCCGGGCAGATACACCCAGGACAGGGCGCCAATCCATTGCTGGGCACACACTCACTCAGTCACACACACAAACACACACACTATACGGGGCAATTTAAAGCATTCAATTTACCTTGAATCCATGTTTTTGGACTGTGGGAGGAAACCGGAGAACGCGGAGGAAACCCAGGTCCAATAATCCAGAACCGGTGTGCAGTCCCCAGCTGATGTTAAGTTATAATGGATGGGTGTTGGGGGCCTATGGGGACCCGGCTATAGAACACTTTCAAAGATCAAAAAACAAGTAGCACCAGTGGTTCTGAAAATATTCAGACCTTTGTTGTTGAATGTGGGTCAGAACTGTTTTGGATCTGTCACCATGTGGTGTGAAGAACCGCAGATGAACCACTAGTCCAAATTTGGAATGATTTTCGAGCGTGTGCTTTAAAGTGGAGCCAGTGTGCAGCAGGTGAACAGCCGCGGTGCCAGGAGGCGGCCTGTGGAAGGACTGGGCTTTCAGCATCAGACGTCCTTCAGGTGTTCCGCGTTCTCTCTGTTCTCCGAACTCGCTTTCATCGACTTTTAAAGGCATTTGGAGGTTAAAACCTACAGAATTTTCACAATCGGCGGAATCTCTTTGTTTTAGTTGGGAATCGGGTGAGAGAGTGGAACCCAGCGTGTTGTTAGTGAGACATTAAAGACACCACACTTTCTCTTCCAGCCAGGGAGCGTCTGGTCATACGGGTCATTTAATGTGTAGTTAAATGTGTTACTGGTTAAACTGGGGCACATTGTTTTAAATGTATGGAATTGCTCAGTGTCATCGTTACTGTGGAGGACAGCGGCGGCCATGACGAGAAACTGTTACTCCTGAAGGAGTTTTACGCAAGAACCAGCTCACAGTCAGGGTCAGTCTGTGGAGGAGACATGAGTAACAGGGTGAGGGCACTGTTGCCATCTTGGCGACTTTATCGCTATATTTAGCGACGTTTCAGACCCTCCAGCGACATATTGTTTCAATAAGTGACTTGTGACAAACTTACCGACTTTTTCTGGTGTGTTAAAAACTTTTGGAGGCCCACATGTTCTTCAGTTTTAGTCTGTGAGCCCCGTTCCACAACACTCTCAGCGCCCAGAGAGACCCGCATCGCTCCACATCTGAGCTACGCATTCCCAAAGCTGCCAATGACACCGCCCCCGATTGACCGAGCGGGATGTAAATATAAATGTATTTATCAATGGTGAGGGCACTGTGGCCAACTTGGCGACTTTATCGCTATATTTAGCAACGTTTACGACTTTCTAGCGACTTATTGTTTCAAAAACCTTGTGACTTTTTCTGATTTGTAGTTCTAACATATTTACGATATTCACTTTTTTTGTCTCACAATGTTTATTCCTTTAACATCCAAAACGTTTATTATGCAAATTAAGCAATGACATCATTTTGCGCCTTCTAGCAACATTTGGACAGCCAATAGCTACTTTCCTTACTTAGCTGTTGACAGTGGGTGAGGAAGGATGGGGGGGGGGGGGGGTCCTCATCATGGAATCACCCAATAAATTGTGGTTCTCTGCTGATGTAGTAAACGGTGAGCCCTGTAAAAAGTCTGTCACTCATTATAAATCATCTTGTTATTAAAAATTTGGACAGTTTAATCACCTGATTTAACTCCAGTTGAATTATGGGATAGCACAGCATACTCATCCATACTGCTCATTCTCACCTTCAGCGTTCTCTCTCTATGTAGTTGGCAGTGTGCAGATTTGGGGGTCGTTTTTGGGTGAAGTTGACATCCACACTAAGAGATATGCTTCCTTTGAGACATCGCTAGTGCCACATAGTGGTCAGATTGATATTTTAATAGATATTGATTGGAGACCCATTTTCTAGATTTATTTTTGGTAATTTTGTAAAATTCCAGGAGGAGGCACGGTGGCTTAGTGGTTAGCATGTTAGCCTCGCAGCATGGGATTCCTGGTTCGAATCCCGATCTGGGTGGATTTTCCAGGTCCTCCCCATGTCCTCATGGGTTCCTCCGGGTTCTCCGGTTTCCTCCCACAGTCCAAAAACATAGATTCAGGGTAAATTGGATGCTCTAAATTGCCCTGTATGGTGTGTGTTTGTGGATGTGTGCGTGAGTGAGTGCCCAGTGATGGATTGGCGCCTTGTCCTGGCTGTATCCCCCTGGCGCCTGATACGTTCTCCCCTGGATGGGCATGGGGAACCTTCATTAAGCAGAAGATAATGAATGAATGAATGTAATATTCCATGATTTCCTGATTATTGCTCACGCTACATGGTTATCGTCTACTGTTACGTTAAATCCCAAACAGCGGTCATGTTTACTCCGATTTCCTGGTGAGTAATTAACAGCACTGACTTGTTTCTAAATTCAGAAGCTCCCACTCTGTATTTGGCTTCCGCTCGCTTTCAGTTAGACGTCTTTGTTCTCGTAAAGGAATAACATCAATTGAAGTGCAAACACTTTCTTTGACAGCTCTATCTGTAAACTGCACACCGTCTTTCATCTGGTTGAAGCTGCAGTCAGACTCAGTCGAATGTTTTCATGTCAGGTTTCAGGTTGGGTTTGGTTCCAGCGCTGAAATTCCAACAGACTCTCGGCGGAGACGCAGAAGCTGCTTCATTTAATAAAATATAAAATTTTAACCTTTATAATCCTCACAAATCAGAAGAAAACTCAGAGACCGGTTGCTTCTATATCTGTGTTTTTGGGGTTAGTTGAGTTTGTGGGCGGTGCCATGGTGTTACTCTGGTTACAGCTGCATCATGTTCTGCATCGCATTCAGGGCTCTGTATCCAAACTGCATCAGGAGGACGATGTTGGATGAATTACAGAGTATGAGGTTGTTTCTCTGCTGCATCATGGGTGTTCCCCATAGCCCATCCAGGGGAGAACGTTTCAGCGCTGGGCAGATACATCCCAGGACAGGGCGCCAATGTTTTGTTGAGTACACATCCACTCACACACCCACACACACTATACAGGGCAATTTTGAGCCTTCAATCTACCTCAAATTCATGTTTTTGGACTGTGGAAGGAACCTAGAGAACCTGGAAGGAACCCAAACAGATATGGGGAGAACATGGAAACTCCACCCAGATCGGGATTTAAACCAGAAATCCCCAGCGCTGAGAGGCGAACGTGCTAATCACTACACCACTCTGCCATCTGTTGCCTCATGTTCCTTTTCAACGTGTCGTTATATAACAACGATTTCTCCAGATGTCCAAACATGACGTCCCAATAGGTTCCATCATGATGGAGACATATGTAGACGCATACAGATGCCTCATGAATTCCACTGTATATCTATCGTAATATAATTTCTCTCTCTCCATAGATGAAGCGAGAGGGACCGCTGCAACTTGTATGAAGCACTTCCGAAGCTGAGGGTTAGAGGCCATGACTGTGGACTCAGGGTTTGAACCTACAACCTTCAGACTGACACAATAAACACAAAAACGAGTCCACAGTTCAGCTCCATAAGGATCAATCATCTGTGATGGACATTCAGTTCTTAATAGAAGATGTATCTTCATCCATAATGTATATTTTACACACAGCGACGGACAGCGGGAGGAGGAAGAGGAGGAGACGGTGGTCCTCTGAGAAGGTGCAGCAGCAGCAGCAGCAGCTTGTTCCTGTCAGAATCAACTCGCTGATTATTTTTAGGATTTTTTTTGCTCCTGGGATGAATCTTGGTGTGCCATCACATCTGGTGGAATCAGAAGCTTTGCGTTCAGTGGCTGTACTGCACCGTCACCGGAGGTGAAGCAGCCACTCCGAGAGCTGAGCGTAGACCAGGTAGACCATCTTATCTCGTCATCTTTCACTTGTTGAGATGCCCATCCAGGGGGACAACGGTTTAGGTGCCAGTCCATCACTGGGCACACACTCTCACATACATTTTCATTCATTCATTCATTCATTATATTCTGCTTAATCCTCTACTAGGGTCGCAGGGGGGTTCACACCTGGGCCATCGTTATTGCTCCGTTTGAAAGAATACACCTGCAGTAACAAATTTATGGCTTTAATAACATCTTATTATGCAGAAATAGAGTAAGAAAGATAAGTGGATGTGACGGTATCAGCAGCGCACCCTAAAGGGGAAAGCAAGGGGGTACACAGACAGGCAGAAACACGACAAACAGGCCGGTCCTTCGGCCAGAACGTCTGTTTTAATGTAGTTAAAACAGTGCGTCAACCCCCCCATGTTACAATCATGTAGCCACAATACACCAACAAAAACCTCATGAATTCCATCACCATCCATCCATTATCATCCGCTTATTCCTCTACTGGGTCGCGGTGGGGTTCCCCATGCCCATCCAGGGCAGAACATCTGGGCAGATACACCCAGGACAGGGTGCCAATCCATCACTGGGCCCACACTCACTTACACATCCACACACACACACTATACAGGGCAATTTAGAGCATTCACTTTACCTGGAAGCCATGTTTTTTGATTGTGGGAGGAAACCGGAGAACCCGGAGGAAACCCACGCGGACACGGGGAGAACATGGAAACTCCACCCAGATTGGGATTTTAATCGGGAATCCCCAGCGCTGAGAGGAGAACGTGCTAACCACTAAGCCACCTTGCCGCCCTCAACTGGCAAACAGTGATGCTGAAATGGGACTGGCTAAATGGTCCAATAAGGAAATACCTGTCTGGAAGTGGTGCAACCGAGAGAAACGTTATGAAAGGTATCATACAGACCATTAGGGAAGACGTAGGCTTGTGGTTAAGGAACCAGCATTGGAACCTGAAGGTCACTGGTTCAAAGGGGTGTGGTAGCTCAGTGGGTAGGGTGTTGGGTGTTAGGGTTGTGGGTTCAAATCCTAGATTAACTGAAGTTACCAATATGGATCCTTGAGCAAGGCCCTTAACCCTGCTCTGGGGGGGTGTTCTGGTGTTCTGACCCCAACCAAGTTGGGATACTTGTAAGTCGCTTTGGATAAAAGCGTCTGTTAAATGGCCAAATGTAAATGTATACAAATGTATAATTCCCACCCAATACTACGGCTGAAGTGCAAGACACATAACCCCAACAGCTCCCAACTCTCAGTGTGTTTCCTCTGTGTGTAAGTACAGTACACAAAATAATTCACTTTATCACTTATTTGGATTTATGTAATATTTAACAAAATATGATTAACATCAATCGGTTATTTTTAGGTCTTCAGAGAAACCTTTGAAGGCCCCACAAGGCCCGCCACTGCTAAACTCAGTTAATGCTAAACTCCATGGTGTTGGAACAGAGGGTAGGGATTGAGGTTGAAATGGAGAGTAGTAAGTCCCCCACTGAGCCTTGGTCCTCTCAAGGTTTCTTCCTGAAAAATATCATAACAGGGTTTTTCTTCCTTGCCACTGTCGCTTCTACTTGCCTTTTGAAGGTTTATGCTCACAACTCTGTGAATCTGCTTGGTGACAACACTAAAACAACACAATGCAACTCTGTTTGTCCAGCTAAATCCAGCTGTCCAGTTAGTGTTCAACACTGATTGTAAATCCATTTTAATTGCTGTTGTGCGAATGGAACAGACAACAGGTAGAAATTAGAGGCACTTAGCAAGACCCCCCTATAAAGGAGTGCTT
>JAOUQT010056895.1:0-10638 GCA_025769995.1 Xyliphius kryptos | reverse complement strand
GATATTTGAAAACGACATGCTAATCCATATTAATTTACAGTAATGGTAATGAAAGTCATGGGGATTATGGGAATAGAGCCCCCTCTTAAGAGCCCCCAGGACTTTTTTGACTCTCAAAGATCTGGCACACAACCCACTAATACTCAGTCCCATTACACACTGCATGAAGTAGACAACAATAGCTGGAAAATCTCAGCTTTATTGCAGATTTTAGAATAGAGTATAGAGTTAAATAATTGGAAACACACTATAAATAACTTGTTCTTAAAGAAAAGGAAGAAAAGATGTGGTCAAGCAGCAGCAGGCACTCACACATTGCAGTCATTGAACTCATCCGACTGAAAACTGCTTACACAGATTAAAGTGCAGCCAGCATATTTCATAAAAGGGTCTGTTAATGGGTTTTACTACCAGATAGTCATGTGACACTGACAGTAAAATAGATCAAAGAACAGTTCTCATTTATGGAAAATAATGATAGGGCTACATTATACACATTTTCAGTTGTCCCACAATTTGCATCATTTAGCAGATGTCTGAGTTAAGAATGACATAAGAGTGTATGCTGCAACAACTTGAAGCTAATTAAAGCTAAGGTCCCAGATTAGAAGTTCTGAAACTTCAAAAGTTCTGAAACAGACTTTCAAGTATACCTTCAAGTATACATGGCTGATACAGCCCCCCCAGAGCAATGATGGTTAAGGGTCTTGCTCAAGGACCCACAAGAATGTCAGTGGACCTGGGATTTGAATCAACAACCTTCATATTAATAGCCCAACCAATCCCACCCACTGAGCCACCAATTCCACTTGGTGAGATCATGGGTTCATAGTTTAGTAATGTAAAAAGTCATTATTGCAACCAACAACAAAATACAAGTCAAGTTCTAACCTGAAAGCAGAGCGAACTGCCTGTGAAGCTGTTCAATGATGTCCACAGCCATCAGCGGCCGGATCTCCTGCTGCATGATCTCATCTGCGGAGGACGAATAAAAATAAAGGTAAGAAAAGTGGAATGTATCCAGCTATTTTGTGTGATGTGTAAGTGAAGACAGGTGGGTCCTAGAGAACCAGAAACCTAGGACACGAGGCATCCTGGTTTGATAAAATAAATAAAAGCTTTCGATGTATTATGTCTGTACATTGTCTCATGTAGAAACAGCAGTTCACAGCAGACTGATCTCTCTACCCCCCTTTGGATGGGATTGCTCACCCATCTAAATTAAATGATCAGGTGTTTCAATAACTTTCATTGCCACAAATGTAAAAAAAATCAAGCACCTATGCATACAAACATTTGTTAAAGAATTGGTCGCTCTCAGGAGCTTAGTGAATTCCAACATGGAACTGTAATATGATGCCATCTGCAGTAGAATGCAACAAATCCAGTCGTGAAATTTATGATATAAATTTTTATATTTCAGTCAGCTGTGGTATAAAATAATGGAAGTGTTTGGGAACGACAGAGCAGCATGGTGGCTAGCAGTGGAGACGTGTTCTCTTGAGTGACAAATCGCGCTTCTTCATCTGACAATCTGATGGAGGAGTCTGGTTTTGGTGGTTGGGCCAGGAGAACAGTGCCAAGTGTAAAGTTTGGTGGAGGGGGATTATGGTGTGGGGTTGTTTTTTAGGAGCTGAGCTTGGGCCCTTAGTTCCAGTGAATGTACTCTAAAGATTTCTGCATAACAGGCTATTTTTGATAATTCCATGTTCCCAACTTTGTTACTGACTGACATTCGAATAAGATGACGGTCATACCGATTGGTAGAGAGTCGATTTTGCCCTCTGCCAATCTGTAGCCTTGTTGTCCCCAATGTCTGCTGCTTGACCTTGCAGTAATGAACTGCAGTCTTTAAAGATGAAAGCAACATGACACTTACTGCATTAAGCTTATTAGAAGATTTTGAAGACCACAGCCGTGTTTTTTTTATACTTTTCCCTGTTAAATAAGATTTGGTTCAGGTGATCACATAATCAGAAGCACATTAAGTAGAATGAGGTGTACTAAGTTTGGAATACAACTCACACTGGAATGGAATTGCTGTCATACATGTAGCGATTCTAATTTTTAGAAAACTGTGCCGTTTTCTCTTAATTTTTTTCAGAGCAGTATATACTGTATACAGTATATAAATGCCAAATGCCACTTCCCGAGTACCTATAAGGCAGAAATTTGGCATCGTGATTCCCCATCTTGTCTTTAAATTAATTTAGTACCTCTCACTTTCCTAAATTCTATGGTTCGTTCGATATCGCCATTGAATCAAAGACCCCTACAGGGTTACATTTGGGGCTTCCAGAGTACCTTCAAGGCTGAAATACCATGTCCTTAGAAAAACAAACAGGTTCTTACTTTTCTACATTCTCAATTGTGATGCAAAGTGGTATTCCTCTAATATATATGTGTGCATTTTCCATTTTAAGGTTGCCGTGTGACCTTCAGAATCCAACTTCAAACAAGCCTTTCTGTTGTTATTTAGAAAAAAGATGTTCAAAGTCCATGTTTTTTTCTTAAATATGTGCTTTGCTCATTAAAACTAAAGAGAAACAAAACCTTCTCTATGCATTGACATGAAAAGCCACTCTTGAATACATGCTAACAATTTATAACCAGACTAAAATGATTATATGCCCTTTGAAGTAATATTGGGTTTTCTGGATTTACAGTGCTTTTAAAGTCACAATCTGAATCCCATAAAACGTCTATTTTATTCTAATGTGATTTAAATCTATGGATTTTTTATTGTAGCTAAAAATAATTAGGAGTTTTGTAAGTTTGTCTCAGTAAACTCCTTTGGTCCGAATTTGTGCAATACCAAATATTTGTTTGTTTTAGTGTCCTGAAATAAAGAGCTAAATATTGCAATTAATTATTGGAACATGTTTACCTGTCAGTAAAATCACCAAATTAAATAAAATGCAGAATCGGGGGCGAGTACGCACAGAAGCACAATGCTCAAAGGTGAAACAAGAGACAGTGTATGGTGATTAAAACTATTCAAAGGTTTTGCTAACAATCTTTGTGTAGGTATTTTAAAAGATGTAAGTCCCAGAATATTGATCCATGCTACAGAAATCAAGCCCCACCCACAGCCCACTTCCCTGCAACATGGTCCCACCCACTTAAATGTTAGCCTGCCGGTTGTTTGCATTTAAATAGACATTTTGACTATTTATTTACAACAAGCATAAGTCTTAAGTCCTTTGTCATGCTTTGTAAATTTGGTAGGTTCTCCTTACCTTTACTTTATTTCAATGTATGCTCCAACCCTTAAGACTACACTTACAGAGTACAGCTTGGAAATTAAACTACATAAATCCCTGTGCCTGAATAAAGCTGCAGACACATAACAAGCTTTCCACTGAGCACATAAACGCTCCAAAACACTTGTTTTTGGAGAAAAAAAAATGCGTGCTTGCCCACGTGTCTTCTCACAGACACAAACACACACATCCTCCAGAGGCCTGTTCCAAAGGAAGCACAATGTGCGTCAAGAAGCATGTGAATTACAGATCTTATCTGCCTGCCCTGCGGCTACAGACTGTTACATGAAGGCAAGTCACAATAGCTGGCAAAAGCTTGAGAGGAAGGTCAATACAGCTGAACCACTCCCACCAGGGCTAGTCTCACACACAATGCTGGTCCCCCACAAATGCAGCCACCATAGTACCAGAAGCATAATACATGTATATAGACTGGGTGTGGCGCTAGACAGCGACAAGGGTTATTTTCTAGAACTTTGAATGCTGTGATGTTTCTCCATGATTACCAGTTACCAAAAACAGCTTGCTTTTATATAAGGATTTGCTTCAAAGGCTAAATTAAAGAGGTCTCAAAAAAATTTTTTACTATAATGTAGTATATACATACATTTTTTACTATATGTTTTACGTACTTGATCTGGTAATGAAATTACAAATTAATTATTTAAACATATGGGGTGGGGCTACTGAGTGGCACTTATATGATATAGCATACGCTACATCCAACAAATATGTTCCAAGTATGTTTATAACACTTCTCTGTATATCATGTTTAGAAAACAGGTAGATCCAGTGCTTAATTCTGATTGGCTGAGCTGCTTGTCCAGCTGTGACATTATTGACAATAACTCACACCTCTGTTTCACATTCATATCAATGTGTGATATACTGTACAATACATAGTTTTCCTGGTGTTTTCATAAACTGTGTTCTGTAATTTGGCCACTAGATGACCGTATTTAAATGTTTGAAAAAATCGGAATCATGTTATTCAGCGATCAGTATACAATTTTAAAAAACGGACTAGATTATGTTGCAAACACCAATGCTTTAGTTATTTCAATAAATAAAATATACCTTGCTCAATCTGACCTTCCGCAGCATAATCTAGTCCAGTTTTTAAACTGAACACTGAATTCTGAGTAACAGGTTTCTGGTTTCTCTAACAATCAAATACTGCTATCTAGTTGTTAGCTAATACTGCCATCTGTCCCTTTATCCTGTGCCTACTTAGACATAAATAGTCAATCAGCAACATTGCACTATATAAACAAAAGTACATGGACACAACTCTTAACCATTGAAATCTGTTTTACTAAGTCCTACTGCCACAGGACACTGAAATCAAGCACCTATTCATGCATTATGGACATTTGTATGATTCCAGCTTTGTGGGAACAGTTTGAGGAAGGCCTTTTCTGTTCTGTGCAAGATCTAAGTTGGCTGAGTGAATATGGAGTGGCCAATCCCAGAGGGTGGACCGCAATCACATTGAAGATAGGAGATGAGAACCAGGCATTCATGTCCAGCATCAGTGTCACTCATGACTGATCTTCTGGCTAAAAAGACCCGAATTCCCAGTGACACACTCCAAAATATTTTAGAAAGCCTTTCCAGAACAGAAGATACAGTTAAAACTGCAAATAGTGGACCAATTTAGAACATAATGACATGAAAAGTCCTGTAGGTGTAGTGTCATAATACTTTTGCTTCCCCCCATCCCTTTGCTCTTTGAAGCAAGAGTTTCTGCAATGCCTGAAAGAACAAGGCTCCAGGAAGAAGTACAATATGAAAACAAATGTATTAGGACACATCTTGAAATGAATTCAGGTGTTTTATTTAGACAAATTATCACAGGTGAATAACATCAAACACCAGCCATGTGCGATGGACAATTGTTTGCTTTTAACTCCAACACTTTGGGGAACGCCATTTTCTGTTCCGGTGCTTAAGTGTAAAAAAAAAAAAAAGATTCATAAAAGTCTGACGTGAAACGACTGACCAAGCTAGAGTCCTGACGTCCATAAACCATAAAAACCATTGAGAACCAAGTCTTCACGTCAAGCATCAGTCTGACATCACAAATGCTCTCATGTCAGTGTCATTTGGCACAAATGCCAAAATTTCCAGCATTCCTCTACAAAATATTATAAGAAGACTTTTCAGAAGAAAGGAGGCTGCTGCTCCTGTAGGTGTAATATGTAGTGTCCCAATAGCTTTGCCCATATAATTCAATATGTCAATATATTTACAAATTATTGGAAATTGTGCAAATACCACAGACCGGCAATAAAACCTAAAATATATTGATACCTTTAGTTAAAAAGCTCAATAGTTCAATCTGCTATATTAAAATGTAAGCATGTTTCCCTTGCATACTACTCAGCTCAAGACAGGCCTCTCACCTCCTGTACTTGCAACTGACCCTGATCCCCTCCCATCTCCCGCAGGACACTACTGTATATCTCCAACCAGACTTGTGCAGAGCAACACAAGTGCATAGGCAACAATCTGTGTCCAGAAATGCAATATTTTGCATGTTGGGTTCAACATGACATATAGCTGTGCACAAAATCCTTCTTAAAAAGACCAAAACAGTGTCTGTCTCCGCAGCCAGCCTCCCACCCAGGAATGATAGAACAATCAAGGTGCTTTGTCAAGAGGTATTCAGAGGCAAAAGGCTAGAATAAATAACATGAAAGATTCTAATATTAAATTAAACAGACAACGCTGACCTGCTTTACAGTCTACTACCAACGACATCTCTGAAAATGCCTTACCGATAACAGGTTTAGTCCGTTTAATCATTGTCACAGGCTGAGACCAGTATCCAACATGAAATCCTGCAGTGTGAACTGCTTTACTGAAGCAGGAGCAAACTTTCCACCATCTTCATCTCTCTCCTTGCACCACAGGATTGCTAAAGGAGGCGGCGGCTGTGCCCTGGCAGTAGACGCATATTTGTGGGAAGCATCTCAGTGACTCTGGTCACTTTTTCCATCTCAGGCGTGATTCCCTCCACACGAGTCAGAATCTCTTGAGACCAGAACGGCGCATCTGCCAGAGATGACCTACCGTGTGCAACTTGCCAGACTCCCAAAAGATGAGGTGGAGGGGAGTTGGAAACAACCAAACAATCTCGGTTCAACATGTGTGAGAAGCTGGGGGGAGGGGGGAAATACTTTAGTATTCATAGAGATTTAAAAAAAAAAAAAAAAAAAGTACAAAGTACAAGCTCTACTGAATTCGGCCGCGGTCCAAATGGGAGTCACATGTTTCACACATACCCCCACCAATCCGCTCTCTGCAGCAAGAGCTTCTGCAATGCCTGAATGAACAAGGCTTCTGGAAGAAATAGACTATAAAAACAAAAGTATTGGGACACCCCACAAATTACTTTCATTTATAGGTGTTTTATTTAGAGACATTGTCACAGGTGTATAACATCAAACACAAAGCCATGTATTGTGGACAATTGTTTGCTTTTGACTCCAACACTTTGGGAAGGGCTCTTATCTGTTCCAGCATAATGGTGCTTAAGTGTAAAAAATGAAGATCCATAAAGGTAAGGCTAGGTCTGGAGTGAAACGACCTGACTGTCCGATCCAGATCCCTGACCTCAACCATAAACAACAACCACTGAAAAAACAGGCCTTCACATCCAGCATCAGCCTGACCTCACAAATGCTCTCATGGGCCAAAATAAGAAGACTTTTCAAAAGAGAAGATGCCTAAAAATAAATATGCTTCTCTTAAAAAGAGAAGAAAATAAAAATCCTTGAACTATTTTCACAAAACAACTTTTGTTACAGCTGTAAACATTCAGCCCCCTCATCCAAACTTAGTGTCTGATCTCAGAAATTAACTAAAATGACATGATGCACACCAAAATACTGCAGAAAACCTTCCCAGAAGTGCGGAAGCTGTTAGAATTGGACGTCATAAAAACCCTTGTAGCTGAGTTTATTAATAATTTAGCCAGACAGACAGCCAGTGATTTCATGAAGAGATCAGTTATTGTTCAACCTCTGCATTGCTCTCCCTGAGTATTCACATGAAATCAGAACCCCCCACCAGAGAAAGCATGCTTGTATTAGGTTCTTACATAACTAGCACCCAGGCCAGAGGACAGAAGTTTCTCCTGTAGAAAGCACATAGATCTCCAGAATCGATACAGAACCCACCAGGATCGCTTCATTCTCACACAGTCGTCAATCAATCAGCGACCTGTCTAATGAACAACAACTCACATCAGACTCACACTTCATAACCCTGATAGCAGTCATGTGTTCCACTGCTGACAAAAAGAGACCCGAGGCTGAGATCCTCATCACAAGACAGAAAACAATAGCCAAAAATAGCTGGCTTGCATCGAGAGCTTTCAAATGAACATCCTGAAGGAAAACACTTAATTTACACATTTCCTTAGCAGCCGCTGTATGAGGATGTAAACTGTGTGGATTAAACTGCCTCCTTACATTAATGCTAATAATAATCCGGATATTTCCATTCATAAAATCTGATTGGCTAAGCCACTTACCGAGCCGTGACATTATTCACAATAGCCTACACCTCTGGCCGCTTTACATTTGTATAAAGGCAAAATATAAAATATCTTGTTTTACATAAGTTTTTCATAAACTGCGTTCTGTTGTTTGGCCACTAGATGGCAGTATTGGATTGTTAAAGAAGCTGGAAATCTTTTACTTGTGGTCAGGGTTAAAAAACGGACTGGATTATGTTACAGAAGATGAGTTTTATTAACAATTTTGTAAATGCAATAAGGTGGTTTTACCCGTGGTTTATTTACAATAATGAACGCCCACTTGTGTCTTATTACTTTACTATAAAACAGGCTGTTCCGGTTCTTAAAAACGATTGGCTGAGTCGTTTGCTCAGCCGTGACATTATTGACAATAATGCACACCTTTAAACGCTTCACACATATCAATGCATGTAATACATTGTAGGCTTGTGCTAAAGGAACCAGCTTTGCAACCTGAAGGTCCCAGGTTCGATTTCCAGTCCCACCCACTACAATGATTGAAGTACTCTTGAGCAAGGCACCTAACCGTAACTGTTTCTCGGGCGCCATATCCAGGACTGCCTACCGCTCTGGGCAAGTGTGCTCACATCAAAAGCGTAAGTATGTGTGAGTGTTTCACAGCACGGATATGTTATATGGAAACAGTACAGTACAGTGGGCAAATAGATAACTGTAATTTGGCCAATCGAATGCAGTTTGATTGTTAGAGAAACTGGAAACCTGTTAGTCAGCAATCAGCATTTACTTTAAAAAACGGACGAGATTTTCTTTTCAATAAACACATTTATGAACCTTGGTTTTTTTATTATGGTGTGTTTGTAAGCAGGGGAAAGTGAGGGAAAATTGAGAAATGAAGTACTGTAATTGTAAAACTACAAGGTGCATATTGATTATGAATGAAGCCAATAAGTGTAGAAACAAGGAGATGAACCCAATAAAGTCAATGTAGTAACTAGAAAAAACAAAGTGCAGGCCTTAGACACTCATTACTATTATTTAAGGATTTGATTTAACGTGCCGTTTCCCCAAACTCTGAAAACACAAAGTAAACAGTAGTCAGAATATTTGTCTCATGATTCCATTAACATATTTTCCCCCTTAAGCTTTGCGGCTGCACAATCCAGACTATTCACTATTTTTCAACAGGCTGTTAAATCCTTCTTGTATTGATGTGAAACTACAGCCATGGCCTGAAACACCAGGTGCTGTTGCACATTACGCTGAAAACAGATACAGACAATGATCTGTCACAAGGGGTTCAAAGTGACCTGGTCTTCTGAATAACACATGAACCAACTGATATTTTCAAGGGACTGTTTGCTGGTGCACCTTATGAGTGTTAAAAACTATTAAAATTAATTAGGCTTTTACTTGAATTGCTATGGTTTAATGGTTATGGGGTATGGTTAGGTTTTCTATCTTTATATCTCCCATGAGTCATCAGTGGCATAATGGGTCACTCTGAAAAGCTTAAAAGGTCTGATTGTTTCACCAAGTCAGTTAATCTTATTCTGCCCTTTTTAAAGCTGCCCTATTGACTTTAAGTGCTGTTATTATGAAGTGACCATTTTAAGGGATGATTTCAGCAGTGAAGAGGCTCAGCTGTAAAATGAGAGACAGGAGGGCCTTGTGTGGCCTAAGAATATCCAAATCCTGAATGGGTCCTTACAATCAAAAAGCGCTGGGGTACAACACAATTCAGAATGCTCTCTGATAGCCATGTTAGTACAAAAAGGCTTTGTCAGTCACATCAGGGATTGTAAATAACAGCATCATTTGAGCCTGCGGCAGTGGAAATAGATTTTACTAGAGGGCTGAATAGGACTATGCTATGTCTCAGTGGACTAATGTTGAGGTCTGAAAATACATGCCATCATCCCAATGACAAGTTAAATATTTTCATGCTTGTGCAGAACTGGGATAAATGGTGGTGGCTCCACCCTTGAAGATGCTGAATGATGTCAGGATATCATTTTTGTAATTGGCTTTGTTATCAGTCAGCGCCAACATTTTTGTTGTTCTCTACAAAAGTAACAAAAGCAGTGCTTAAGGTCTTAAGGTAATGACAGTACAAAAACAAATATAGGTCTGCCTACTCTACTAAACTTGATTACAAGCGTTTTTGGAAGATTTCGGCATTTGTCTGTGGGAGCATTACTAGGTCAGACATTGCTGATCGTCTACAATAAAACAATGAGACACTGGAGAGTGTGCATTATTGTGAATAAATAACAGTAAAGAGGTGATATTAGGCCTGAAGTGATTTATTCACAATAATGCACAACCTTGAGTAGTTCCTTATTACTTTTATAAAATGGTAAAAGTAACAAATACACAATAATAAAAAAACAAGGTTTAAGTCATAAATGTGTTTATTGAAAACAAATAGGCTCACTGTTTATATTATTCTGTATTTGATGATTTTACAATAATTTATTTTATGTCACGCATTGATACAAATGTGAATCAGTCAGAGGTCAATAATGTCAACATTACATTTACATACATTTAGTTATTTAGCAGACGCTTTTATCCAAAGCGACTTACAAGTTCCTCAACTTGGTTGGGGTCAGAACACAGGGCTGATACAGAATCCTGAGGCAATGAGGGTTAAGGGTCTTGTTCAAGGACCCACATAGGTAACTTCAGGGGACATGGGATTTGAACCCCCAACCTTCTGATTGATAGTCCAACACCCAAACACTGAGCTACCACATGGACAAACTGCTCAGCCAATCAGATTTAAGAACTGGAACTACATATTTTATAATCTCCATTACAGTTTATCTCTGAAACATCAACGAACCCCCCCCCCACCCCCCTCCAGTC
>JAOUQT010056884.1:0-10638 GCA_025769995.1 Xyliphius kryptos | reverse complement strand
ATTTAAGGTAAATTGAGTCCTCTAAATTGCCCTGTATAGTGCCCAGCGCCCGAGATGTTCTCCCCTGGATGGCCATGGGGACCCCCCCCCCCCCGCGACCCTTATAAAGGAATAAGCAGAAGATAATGAATGAATGAATGTTTAGTCTTAGCAACACAAGACACCTCACATACATAACATACAACACCACTGCTGTTGTCTGTGAGACAAAAAAAATCTAGGCAAGCAACTAAGAACATGTGACTGGTAGTGTGAGTAATACTTTAGGCTGAATGAATAAGATGGTTTACAATGAATTAAAAATCCCAGTCTCACCTTATACAACCCAGGTTTTCTTTTTGCTCAAAAACACAAAGCATCTTAACGCCATCACTCTTTCAAATATTAAAGAATGTTGGGGCAGCATTATGTGAAGGGTGTTTCCACCCCTCTGGCTCAGCGGTTGTGCCTCTATTGCAGTGCTATCAATAAAGCGAGGCTAAATAACTGTTTTTTGCTCAGCTCAGCATTATTCCACCTTTGTAGGAGGCACAGAGTGTCAATTACCATCTACAGCATGTGACTTCTTGCTACATTGATCATATTCTAGGCTGTGGGCTGGTGCGGGTTTGTTATCATATAAACCTATCAGCGAAAACATTAAAACTACCTTTCAACTATTTTGTACTCGTCTATTACACCACCAAAACTCTATAAGGCCTTTAAAGGTGCCTATTTAGTGTTTGGTACAATGACATCAGCAGCTAAACTTTCTGGAAGTTGCAAGATGGGTTTAAGATTTTTTTTGCAGCACATTACACAGAGGTTTGAGGAATTTGTCATGATCATTAAACCTTTGCTAAATTATTTTTTAAATGTAACATGGTGCATCATTCTGCTAAAAAATAATCTGTAATTAAGTAAAACTGTTGTGGTATAATTTAAAAGTAACACCTGCATGATGCCAAGATTGTAAGTTTTTCAGTTGGCCTTTACACCTCAGTGAGCATTAATGCATCAATAACTCTGGGCTGACCAGGACCCATCTGCGGGTCCACAAGTCCTTAAACCAGTTTGGGTGGGTACAACCCACTATATTCTTGAAAACACAACATTTTTTAGTTGTACTGACCCAGCAGTAAAGCCATCACATTTTGTCTTATGTCAGAGTCACTAAGATATCAATATTTGCACATGACTCTTTATGTGCCATAATTTCTTTTTTTTTTTTTTTTTTAACATTAGTTAACTAATGTTATTTAATCATTTGTTAGTGGTTAGTTAAATCGTAAGGCTAATCAGTATGTGTACATTTCTATAGAGTACATGATATTGTGTTATAAATACACATACATAGATTTGTTTAAAACATTACTGTATGTATACATGCATAATAGAAGTAGGTAATAGTATTAAAATAAATAAAAAAATGTTTTTACACTTGGTCATTTTATTGAGGAAAAACAACTCCTGTGTTCACCTGTCGGTGAGTGACATAACTGCAAAACCCGAGGATTAACAGTTTATTCAAAGTTTAGATAATATTCTGGTGTTTTTAATGAATGAGATTACAATTTTCATTGCACTTAAGACTAAAACAGTTCTAAAAATATCGGCAAAAGTTTCCAGCAATTCATGGTCAGAGAGGAAACCTGAGGCCACTGTAATATTCCCTAGCAGTGGACCAGCACCCCAGGTCAAGGTGTGTAATAAAAATGGGGAGGGGGGGGGGATCACAGACAAATCAGGGGACTACTAGAAAAAGAGGACAGAGGAGCCCAAAACAGAACTTTTGTTTACATGTGAAACGTTTTCTGTAAAGAAATTAAAGTACTACATACCGACTAGTACTTGTATATACTATTATCATGATTTAGATCGGTTTTGCGGCATTTGTGCAGATTGTTCAATTGAGGGAGCAATGAGTTCTGAATAATACCAGTGCATTCCAAAAGAAAATGTCAAGCTTGTCTGTGAACTGAATCTCAAGAGGTAGCAGGTCATGCAGCCAGGTAATGACCCTGCACACACAAGTCATTCTACCAATGATTGGCTAATGAAGAATAAATGATAAGGGTGAATTTAATGCTCCAATCTTAATCCAATAGAAAATCCAATAGAAAAAGTCAAGATGTAGTCAAGATGTTGAGAAAACTTCCCAACATCTTTAAATTAAAGCTGTTCAAAGGTGTGTGCAGGACTGTACAAGCGATCTAATCCGATGCTAAATATAAATCAATGCAAAAAGCACAGATGTCATTAAAAATCCACAAATAATAGTTTTACCCAATTAGGCGTATTTTACCATGTAGAGGTTTTTTTTTTAATAATTATGCATATTTGCTTATTTTTGCACTTATGTATTAACATACAGTCACACATTCATGCCGTTGTAAGAAATTCCATAGATAAGCTTTTACATTGATACTAAAAAAGTGATCTAACAGTGATTGTTAGATGTATTGCTACAATGTTGTCAGTAGAGTAAAAGGGTTTACATAATATACCAGATTATAGTCTTTATAAAGTTATTATCATTGGTGTACCTGTGTTGTCCCACCTAAGCTTTGTAACTGGCCCTGGCATTTGAGGAAGGCACGATACGTTTGTGTAGTCATGTGGAACAGACATGCCGTGTGCAGGCCAGTGCACAGGCCAAGTGTAAATTCATGTTTAGTGTAGATGAATGCCTTTAATGAGCAACAGGATTATTCAGCCATGCCTATTGTGCATTTCTTCTCAGTAATAAATGTGATGAATATAGCATAATCAGCATCACACGGAATGCAGAGTCATGCAGCACAATCACACACATAGAGAATAAAGGCGCTGTCGCTGACAAGAAATAAATAAAAAGCATATTTGTTATTCAAAGCAAGTGTAGTCTAATGCACAAGACAGGCATAGTATGCTGGAATTGTAGGAGCTTGCAAATATTTCTATGGACCTGACCTTTTGATCACAAGAACCTGTGACATTTACAACCAGCAGTCACACATTAAGTAATATTCATGTTTGGTAAAGCAATTTAATTGATTGCCAGAAACGATTGATTTAATTTACTTACCCAAAAACAATTTACCTTTTTGTATGTAGTCTTATTTTTCTTCCTCGTACCTATATTGTGACACAAAGAGGACAGTGTCTGTAATGAGTGTTACTCTGTTCAATTATTAACAGTAATTGATTTACCTGCATCATCACTGATTCATTTAATAAGATGGTAATTAGAAAATTATATTGGTAGTGGTATTGGTATGTCTAAGTATTGGTATTGTCTAGGACATAGAGAAGAATCGAAATGTTGTTTCTCTCGCTCCATAGGCGAAGAGAGGGGGGCAACTTGTAGTACGGAAAAAAGCAGTACAAGGACTAAAGACTCAAATAGCTGCCCTAAATGCTTAAATGTACTTTTTGTCTATTTTATTATAAGAAATCCTTGCAAAAGGTTTAAAACTGGACACGTAGATGTGAACAGTGAACAGTATTTAAACTGCACAGAATTAGGTCAATGATTATAGCAACCACGTTTACAATACCCCCAATCTACTTAAACATTGCTAGTGCAGTGTTTTCACTTTTGGTCTGCTAGAAAACTTATTTGTGAAGACAATTTTTGTCTTATGTAAAGCTGGAATATACAACTGATGTGTCTCTTCTAAAATTGCTTGGGAGAAATAAAATAATACAAATATAAAACATAATCCTACAGAATTGCTGGTTCATACAAATAAAATAGAAGTTCATATTGTAACTCGATGGGTGTGGTACAGGATCTGTAAATTGGCTCACTTTATTTTGATCACTATTGGAAGTACAGATTAATATAATGTATTGTATGTCACAAATTATGTGCATTATGTCAATATTGTCAATAATGTCACGGCTGGACAAACCGTTCATCCAATCAAATTTGCATGTATTCTTGTGTCAGTATAGGTTTCCTTCGATATACTAGCAGTCAGCTCACCCTAGCAGTTTTGGGATAGGCTTTAACAACCTCAGTGAGCTTATTAGGATAATTGACCTGAAAATGAATGACCACAAATCAATCTTGTCTGAAATCTTTGATTTGCTAAGAAAACTTGTGCTAGTTGTACAGTTTAGGTAACAGCAGACCACTTGTAAAATCCTTTGAAGATGTACAATATGTACTTTCTGCATAAAGCCGTGCAAACTACTCTGTCATATTGATTGATGTTTGCTAAAAATGTATGCAGTTACTGTGGCAAACATGTACTGCTGAGTCACTGATGTAATTATAGCGTTAATTTCTGGCCAGAAAGTTAGAAATAGGATTATTATGCATGAGGAATGAAAACTAAAGCTCAAGAGAACATGGATAATGTACTTGTATGCTCAGATAAACGGCATCAGATTTACATATGAGAATGGTCCGTTTTTTATTCAAAACACAAAATGCGTTCCAGGGTTCCCTTTATAGTCAGAATCCAAATATGAAAGCAATTTTTTGCTCACAACTTAATTTTGCTCATTTGTAAGCACTTCAGTGTTTAAGCAAAAACTTTTTGGTTTGATCTTTTTACCAAACATGGTCTTTTGTATAAGTTGTGGTATAAGGAACAGTATGTTACCATTATGCCAGATGGGTAATTTTAAAAGTTCAAATGGCATGCACATATACGTGTTAAATGAGTACATGTAATAAAGTGTAATAAATATCTCTTTAAGTTTATTGGTAAAAGCATAAAGAACTGGACACAATGCAATTGAAAATAGAAACATTTACCTTTTTTGTGTGAACCAGCATTTTATTTTTATGTTTTGGAAACTTGAAGAAAACATGAAATCTGGATAAACCGTTTGCAAAAACACAGTTGAGATTCTCAAAACTACCTTTGTCTATTTTTAATTAAAGCTGTGTAATATGTTTTTGATTTGGAAAATGTGTTTAATAAGTTAGATCAGAAGGGGCAAACTGATTTTAGCTCAGGGGCCACAGACTGCTCAATTTAATCTTAAGTGGGCCGGACAAATATAAATCATAGAATAATAATCTATAAATATAAAAATGTCTGTACTTATACTTGTACAAAGAAGTTCAAGTACATTCTTAAAATGTTTTTTTTTCCAAAAAAAATTATTAACAATCTAACATTTAAATTTAATTTCAATAATAATATGCCTCGGTTTATAATTGTAGTCCTATAACTTGGTGTTTGTAGTGATTCATGTCAACATCAACTCTGGTGGCATGTGTCTCTTATAGGGGCCACAGAGTGGATATTTAACATAAAACACAGTGTGACAAATGAAGTATAGCAGTTATGCTTCTTGGAAAATTGCTGTTAATGTTTTTTCTATGACTAAAAATTGGCATTTTTGACGGGCCAGTTTTTGCCCAAATACCACGTTTGACAGCGCTGGGTTACACTATACTCTGTATTTTAAGACGTTATGGTCACCTGGATCTTGTGTTGAAGTAGATACATTTTAAAAAGCGCTAGTGACTTTAAAGTTTCTTAGAAGCACTGTAGCAAATCAGTAAAACCTGCCCGATTCAGCTATCTGTTACTGTATCACTGAACAGATAGGATAAGCACACTAATATAACTCATTAATTGCACTTTAAAACATACATAAGAGGACAGACCCCCCATGGATTAATAATCTGTTTCAGTGGGATGATTTCAATAACTTTGCCTTCTTAAAAGCAAAGATACAGCCAATGTGGTCAATAACATGCTTTCTTTCTAAAGCCTTTCTGAGGTCCCTACTGAATTTGAAAGCCTTTAACAATTAGTTTAAGTGGCCATATTCATCACATAATTGAATCAATTCATTAATTCAGAGGATATACAGTGAGGTCAAAGTCGATATCCCCTAAATTACCTTCGATTCTATTCCAGGATGAGATGCTGATCCTAAGTGTCTTTTCTGTAACTAGGCTATCCTTTTTACCTTGTGCCATTACACAGAATTAATTAGTTATAGACTTATTAAGAGTTTTCCAGGAACTTAAAGTACAGAAAAACATTGACCTGTGGATTGCGTCAATGTCCCGTAAAGAAGTACAAAGCTAAAGGTCTCTTGTAGTGATCAAATACTACAAGTTTGTGCTTTTTTTAAAGACTTTTTTTATTTTTACCAAGAACTAACTAAGTTAATTTGTTCTTAACGCATTCTACTATCTACTAAATAAAGATTTTGCAACTGAAATATTTTATTCATTGAAATCTAGGATGTGTAATTTTAGTGTTTTCCCTTTATTTTTTTGAGCAGTGTATATATATACATTACTTCTTTCTCATGTGATTAATTAAATAAACCATTTAATGTTTGTTGTGGGTTCCTGGGGTTGAGAGAGACCCTGTTTTTAAGATTCAATGCCATTGCTAAGTTGAACATGACACACTAGTTTAAAATGTTATTTTTTTATATATACTGCTATAGGTGCTTTTAAGTGTAATGCATATATTTGTTTTAATAAGTATTGGGTGGCACGGTGGTGCAGAGGGTAGAACACTTAGCTAACACCAAAATGGTTCTGAATTTGAGCAGGCAAGGCTTTTTTGTAGTGACTTTGCTTGTTGTATTCAGGTCTGTGTGGTTTTCCTTCATGAGCTCAGGTTTTCTTCTGTAGTCCATAAAAATACCAGTAGGTGAACAAGAGATAGTAAATACTGGGATAGATTCCTGTGACTTTAGATGGGTTTAGCAGCTATACATGAACACTTGAATGAATGAATGAATGAATGAATAAGATTTACCCCAGTTAAAGGATTAATAAGCCAAAAAAAAAAAAAAAAAAAATTAAAAAGAAAAAAAAAAAAAAAAAAAAAAAAAAAAAAAAAAAAAAAAAAAAATCACAGGATGTTTTTTTTACCTCTATTATAAATGCATGAAATATACAGTTTTTGATTCAGCTCTTACATTATTCATTCATTATAATGATATATAAAAGGATGATGTGATAAAATACTCATTTGCCTAATAATTTTTCACACAGTGTACAAACCTAATTGTAAAACCATCCAGTAGGTCCACTTTAACTGTTTGACACAACAAATATCATACACATTCATTAAAATTTCCCTCCCCTATGTGGGACAAATGAAGGCTTATCTTACATTATTCATTATCTTCTGCTTAATCCTCTATAAGTGTAATGGGGGTGGGGTTACCCATGCCCATCCAGGGGATAATGTTTAGGGCACTGGGAAAATAAAACCAGGACAGGGCGCCAATCCATCGCTGAGCACAGATTCACTCTCACACGCACAAACAGACTATAGGAGCAATTTAGAGTTCACGTTAAAACCAGAGAACCCGGAGGAAACCCGTGGGGAGAACATGGAAACTCCACCCAGATTGGGATTCACACCAGGAATCCCCAACAAACGTGCTAACCACTAAGCCACCTTGCAGCCAGAGTATCATACTGATTTTCTTAATTTGTCTTAATTTAAACCAACACCCAATTTTGGAATATGAGAGACAGCAGGTGCTTTTTTATATAATCTGAGAATGCAGTCTGTATCTTTAACTGAGATGCATCTTAACTAAAATTAGCTCATACACTTCTGTTTTTATATAGAAGCTCATGGCATGCCGGGACTGGCCAATGCCAAGGCAGTCTGTTGGAAAGACATGAATCCAATCCATACCCGAGAGAGCAGTGACCACAGATCGCTACACCATTACTGCAGCTCAGAGAATGCAAAAGCAAGGCTTTTTCATTTATACTTCAGAGACCAGTTAACAAGCATACTAGAGATTAATCTTAATTAAATCCATTAAGTCTAATAAACAAATAGCCAAAAGACTTTCTTTACAGAATCAAAATTCGGTTCCTAGGATCTTTCATGAAAGGGCTCTAAATAACCTTTTCTTGCAGTTAAAATTTGACATTTAGGAAACCTGACATCAAACATCCAAGTAAGGAATCAAAGAGAACTGACCTTCAACATTGTTTAGAGAAATTACTGAAGCTTACTATCTAAAAAAAAGTATAAACTTTAAAATAGAAGCCTTCCTTTACAGTGCTAGAATGTTATGGCATCCTGGTTCCAATGATATTTTAAAACCTGAATGTTGCTATATTTGAGTTTTAAACTAAGTTACCTGGGCCTGTATACTTTTGATTTATGAGATTATCATGTTTCATACTGTCAGAGATCCTTTGTATGGCTGTTTACATTCTTTCAGTATTCTTTAAAATGATTACTCCCACTGACTGTAACCTAATAGGTGTATGGAGCTCAACTGAAGGAGAAAACAAATACATGCTTAGAGATGCATGCTATAGTACACAAGCAAATTGACAACAGCGTGGAGGTCACAAGGTGAGGGTGTCATACACTTAGTTATTTACCCACACAAGACATAACGGTTTATCCAAAGAAGCAATCAATCTTTTTTTTTTCTTCTTTGGCCCAATTTCCTCCTCTATTAACTGCTCCATATATTATTATGCTGATGATTATGGTTGGATTCCTCTGATGCAGTCATTATTAGTGAATACATCAATGTCAAACTTTATAATGTATTCACATCTCTCATTTTAAAAGCACTCTAAGTAATTGAAACAGTTTCACAGACTGCTGAGTAAGTCTTTAAGTCATGGTGGTGGTGTAGAAGCCAGCAGCACAGAGGCAGTGGGGATTGGGAATTTAGAATACTATACATACTGTATCAGTATACAACACCCCCAACACCAAAAAACAAACAAACAAATAAAACAAAAACAAAAAAAACATGATACAAGTCTTACCTTATAAAAAAAAAAAAAGAAAAAAAAAGAAAATCACCTACTATGGTTTCTGCTCACAATCAGTAGAACATGGATCAAGCATCATTCATTCATTTATTATCTTCCGCTTATTTCTTTATGAGGGTCGCAGGGGGGTTCCCCATGTCCATCCAGGAGAGAACGTCCCGGGTGCAGGGCAGATACATCCAGGACAGGGTGCCAATCCATCGCTGGGCACACACCCACCCACACAGTCACACACACAGTCACACACACAAACACACACAAACACACACACACTATACAGGGCAACTTTTAGAGCATTCAATTTACCTTCATGTTTTTTTGGAATGTGGGAGGAAACCAGAGAAACCGGAGGAAACCCATGTAGACGCGGGGAGAACATGCAAACTCCACCGTGCCGCCGGATCAAGCATCTTAACTATAAAATATTGTGTTTACATAAAACAACCAGATCACATTACGATTTGTGATTTAAAGCAGGCTTAAAGTAGGTGTTCAGGTTTGAATACTTTATACTTATATATAATCATTTTATTAAAGTATTTTGATGCTGTACTTAAAAAAAAGCTTTCAATATACAGCTATGTTATACGCAGCGATGGCGCCCTGTGTCGTGTGTATTTGAATGAGCTACATTACAGGGTCAGAAGTGAATCCAGTCATTCTTTAAACCATTTGTCTTATTAGGGGTCGTGAGCGTGCTTGAGCCTAAATTATCATTTCTTGGGTCAAAAGAAACACAATGAACAGGTCTTCGGTCCATTTTAGGGCATTTACATTAACAACCATAGACCAATTTGGTGTCTCTAACTCACTCAACAAAATAGCAGTTTAGCACAATGTTTACTGCACTCACCTTTTAGCAAGAAATCTGCTTGGGTTTTCTCTAGGTTTCCTCCAACTTGCGTAAAACGTTCCAGTGGGTCAAATGTGTTTCCCAAGCTGTGTGTCCGTCCTTGCTGTTCGAACTATAAGTACTAGGTACTGGGGCAACTACATATTAATGCTCATAAATTTCAAATGGAATGTGTCGATCATGTGCAGTAACTGCATTTTAATTCATCTTTATAATGATTACATGGCATGCCACATTTCACAAATAAGTCTCTAGTAAATTTGTTACACAAGACTAGAAAACATGCAATGAATAAGATTAATACGTCTATGAAATAGAACATCGTGAAAAGTGGATAAATGGCTAAAATCCAGATTTAAACAAATCAGATCTTATTAGCTTTTTTTATTGCTTGCTTATTTATTGCATCCCATAACCAATAAAGTTGAGTAGGAGAAATGCAAATTTTGTTTAAAATTTTGTTAATTTAATCAGACGTCTTCAATTTCAACCTACTGAAGGATTGTGACGTGTATTTGCCTTATTATAATATGTACATCTACATGATTTTTCTGGTTCGATTCAGTGACTACGAAAATTAAAAAAAACAAAACTATACAGTTTTAAGTGCCCGTATAGTGTGTGGATGTGTGCCCAGAAATAGATTGGCACCCTGTCCTGGGTGTATCTGCCTAGCACCCGAGATGTTCTCCCCTGAAAGGGCATTGGGAACCCCACCGCAACCCTAGTAGAAGATAATGGATGGAAGCTATTGATACTCTTCTGTTCTTTACAGTGCATGCATGACCATGTGTTTTGTAGAAAAGACCAATAACTTATTTTTTTTTTATACTTTAGTACTATAATACATTTATATAAATCAGAGAAATAATGACATGACCACAATATTTTGTGATTTACTAAGAAATTTTCCTCACTAAAACTATGTAGTTATGCACTGCTCAATAAAGTAAAGGGAACACTTAAACAACACAATGTAACTCCATGTCAACCACACTTTTGTGAAACCAACCTGTCCAGTTAGGAAGCAACACTGATTGTGAATCAGTTTCACTTGCTGTTGTGC
>JAOUQT010056874.1:0-10639 GCA_025769995.1 Xyliphius kryptos | reverse complement strand
TATTGTTTCATACTTCATATACTTTCATACTTCATATTTCGGCGAATTTAAAATCAGATTAAATTTTCTGAACGGTAGAGTTGGTGAATATTCTGATTGGTTCTCTAGTCGAGAACCTCGTCCAATCAGAGCAAGGCTTGTCTCACCCGTCCCTCAATCCTCTCCGAGGAGGGCGTGGTTATGTGTAAATACGGGTGCGATAAGAAAATATGTGCTCTGTCCGGCTGCGCGGACTCTTGGGGAGCGAATGGCTCTGTGATAATCCGACTGGAATCAGACTAGTGTGTAGAGTTTTCCGTCAATCCGTCACCATCCGCGCCTTAAACATGGACCCCCAGTCCAGAGGCTTGCTCCGGGGCCAACCGAGTAGTTTGTAGTGACTTTTCGAAACTATATTTATGATTTTTTAACGCCTGCTGTCACTTTTTTGGCCTTTGCACGCTAGTGGGGATTTAAACTAAGAGTGACAGCAAACCGACGCCGACGTTTCTCTAAAAAGACACCACGAGTTTAGCCGCTCGGATCCCAAGATTGCTGTATTTCCAAGTTTAGTGTGTTTTTCTACAAGTTTTTGCGTCTCGTCGTAAGTCACCGGTAAGTGAGCCATGTCTGACGCTAAGCTAATTCTGCTATCGAGCTAGTGGGCCTCTTGACTGGCATCCCGCTCCCAGAAGGCATTTACTACCGCTGCTTAATCCAGAATGCACTCTGTGTGGATCGAGTGAGGAGATCTAATTCTTTAATGCTGCCTTGTTTCTTTTTTGTTTTAAATATTGGATGGAAAGTGCGTTTCGCGTGAACCCGGGTTCAACGGAGTCCATATACAGCAGACTTTGAGCCGGTCTGTTATAAACCGGCCTGAATTAACCACCACCTCCCTTAAAACCAACATAACTTAATTAGCATTTTTCTAAACGCCGTTGGTCTGTGTTTGGTCACTAAAGCAACACAAATCCTTAGTTTCTTTTCGGAATTATAAATTTTCTGCCGACACGTGAAACCGGGACATGAAAATTCAAGATCAGAATCCAGTCCACATTTTTTTGGAGCTTTAAACGTCCTTCGCGGAGCATATGACTTTAGTAATGTACCCCAATTAAAATGTCATATTTAAATATATATGTATGTATAGTATTGTTGTAATGTGATGGACATATATTTACAGACGTAAAACTATAGGTGTATTGTAGCTCCACACCGTTACATGCACGTCCTGCAATGTGCTTGGTTTCGCCCAATCAGAGCGTACTCTGTCATCCGGGTATCCAGTGTGTGCCATTGCCCACGGTCGCGCTAGTATATCAGTCGACGTTATCGTTTCTGTTCATTATTGGTTTTCTGTTAGTTCTTTTAATGTTAGTCAGGTTTTAACCGTCGTGTAGCATCATGTGAGCGGCAAAAATACACCACAGACACATGGCAACCCCCTTGTTTTGTGTGGTTTCTACTTGCATGATTGCCTGTAAGGCGGTTACCATGGCAGACATGTTAAGCCGCAAATGCTCATGGGGGTTGAAGTCATGTTGTTTAGTTATACTTTTTTGCCCACGTCGTTTAGCAAAATTAAAAATGAAAATGTGTTAAGTTGATCTCAGTAAATGATGCCATGTTTAAAGAACAACCAGCGAATATGTTAAAAATAATTTTACCGAGCGGTTAGAACTAAAACGTGGAATGGATCCATATGGCGTTTAGCACCCGTTTACCTCTTTTGGGCGTGCAACGTGTTGTGCAGATTAAAAGAATACGTCAATTTAAATTAGTCTAATCAATAGGAAGCGCGAATTTGTGTTAAATATGATAAAATGCGTCACGTGGAGATGTCCTGGGCGTTTGCTCCGGCCTGTTAGAAGAATTACGCGTTATAGGCCTCGTAGCATACAATTTTGAATTAACAAATGAGTAAAGGAATTACTGTATGGTTAATGTAAAAGTGTACATAATAAAACACAGTTACGAAATGTTTTTGAAATATTTGAGACTTTTTAAAAAAATATATATTTCTCGGTGTAGCGTGCATTGCCATATGGCTTTACCCCCAGACCAGAGCCACTGTCTCAAATATGCGCTGGCTCCTTTTCCTCGTGCCCTACACAGGTTGATGAGTATTGGTGTATACACTCTTTCTAGTGCACTTTTGAAACATATTGCGAGAAATTACGCCTTATGTGCACTGTGTAGTCAGGTCTCAAAGACTCCTTTCAGAAATCATCGGTCATTGACATTGTTTCCATCGTTTCTGCTTAAATGTTAAACATTTTAACATTAAGGTGTTTTCTAAGTTCCAGTTAAAAAAATTAACGTTAATGGTAAAATCTGCCAAAGAAACGATATCATCCTTAAAACTTTCATGTAAAAGGCATTTTTGGCCACAATTTATTATATATTATTTAATAGAATTATCTGCAACTGGACCTTATATGAAGTGAATTGGATTATTCATATTTATGTTGCTGAAATTAACAGTTGTTTTACTCAAAGCATCAGCCATTGACAGGAGAAGTAAATTACAGTATTATTATTATTATTGATTTATTATAATGGTACCAGTCATGGGGGGGGGGGGGGGGGTAAGTAGCAGAGGTCATGTTTTGGACTTAATGTTTTCTAATCAATGTAAATGGGCACAGACCTGAGTATCTGACAATTACGAGGTCAGCGTTAAAACCTAAATCAGGATCTACATAAAAAAAATGTACAGAGGAACTGTCCTCCTTTGTGTAGTCTTACTGTTGTAGCAAACTTTGACATGTTAAAAACAGAACTTTTAGGCCTGTGTGGATATTTCAAAATGACGTGGCATTCTACACTGTTCTCTTGAGTCACTCATGGTTCCTATGCTCTAAGATAGTACCATTTCCTTGAGTAGGAGCCTTAACGAACCCCTTTTATATGCCTTGTATTTTACAATTTTTTTACAAACTAAAATCTTGAGTGTGGCGAGTCGTAGTTTTGTGGTTAAGAAACCAGCCTCGTGATTAGGGCTGGGACGATATGGCCTAAAATGACAAATGCGATATATTAAGCAGTTCACCTCTAACGATAAATGGGCGATAATTTAATACACACATACTCCAAAAATAAAGAATTTATAAGGCCAACATAAACAGTTCAGTGTCATCTTGATGGTACAATTCCCTTTTTGTAGTCACGTGACTACCCTACAGAGGGCACAAAGCGCAGCGTCTTAAAGGAACATAAACGTAGCCGACAAAAATGACAAAAAAACTTTTTATTTACATTTTTTAAATGGTGAAAATAGAGATATAAGCAAAATGCCGTTAGCGTCATACATTTAGGTATCGGTAAATTTTCGGTATGTCACCCAGGCCTACTTGCGACCTGATGGTCCCCAGTTTGATTCCTGGTCCCACCAAGTACTAAGGGAAGTAGGCACTATGGGTCACCTAGCCCCAATTGCTCCACAGGAGCTATGTACAAGGCTGTGCATCGTTCTGGGCACGTGTGTTCACTGCACAAATGGGTTAAATATGGAGGACAAATTCCTGTGTGTAAGCACAGTAGACTAATGGCTCAATTTATCACTTCATAAATAAAATTTCTTTACATTTCAACCTCTTTGACTACTTCGGGCATAAAAATTCATGTAACAGTCCACCCATTGTATGTTATATTCCATATTTTCTTTTACTACCTATCATTACAAACATGATTAGTAGTTTTGACAATAAAATGGCATATTTGACTTTAAGTATAGGACAGCTAAGAGATCTTAAGCTGATGGCGGGATGGACTGGGGTTTTTAAAGTGGCTAAAAAGGTTCTACAAACTATTATAATGCCCGGTTACTAGTATGCTTTTAAAAATGATGGAAATATTTCTCTGATGCAAAGACCACTCAGAAGTGGGGTCACTGTCCATTAATCAGTCTGTTTCCAAGTGTTTAGCAACGTAGGCTCTTGCATGCTTTTTTTTTTAAAAAAAAAATGCAAATAAAAAATTTGTCATAAAAACACAAGTTAAAATGTTTGTTTTAAAACATGACGGGACTATATTTACGGCTACGTTGATCACTACTATATCCACTAAATTAGCAAAACCATACAGGGTGAAAGTGTATGGGCAGCACATCCTAAAGAACATCAGGTTCTGTGCTATGTTCAAGTACAATTGGTGAAATTATGACGGGGTCATTGGGAGTCCAAGATTCATTTATTGTTAAGAAAAATGAAAAGCAGCCGTTTTTTTTTTTTTTTTTTATTTCAAAGCACAATTTACTGATAAAGGTCTTGCTATTCTATTGAGCTTGAGGAAACACAGTACATCCTGGCCTCCAGAGTATTTGCAGACTTCTCAGAGAGCCCATGCTACCTCTGTCCACCACTAGAAAGATGTGCAGTCGGTCAGTTTGGATTAAAACTGCACCGTGAATAAATGGAGGCGAGTGATTTGATTGGACTTATTCTTTTTTTCTTTTCTTTTATGCGTTGTTGATGGAAGTGTTGTTCTGCATGAGATTGGTCAATCCCGCAAATGTTACTTTCTCACGCTACCTTCCTGAATACTTGTTGCAGACGCTTCCATATGGTGGTGGTTGAATTTGTTGGTAGTGGCCTCAATCATGGGTATAATGTTACCTGCTAAATTTATTTAGGAATTGTTCGAAGACAGAAATGGAATTTACGGTATTGATTTGGCCTCAGAATTACTTGGCTTTTAATTGGATTAATCTGTCTTGCGTTAAATGTTGCTACCTGCTACTTCTATTTACTTTGTTAACGTACCTTTCACACTGAAATGTCTAACGTACTGTGGATTACATTTTACACTGATGACAAAATTGCTCACAATTAGTGATGTGTAACATGGGTCTGTTTTTGTTTAACGTACTTGGTTGCATTCGTTTATCATAGATGGACACGGAAGAAGGCGTTTGTGTTTGCTTGTTGTTCTTGTGGACTGTGTGGACTTTCTCGTAGAGCTCTGGTTTTCTCCAATATGCAAAGAAAATCAACCCAGAAAGTCAAATTAATTGGTAATGAAAAACTGTTCCTTGAGGTAGATGGGTGTGTACATTCTACTCAACAGTCTTGTTGAGTTCTGAGATGGGCTTCACTATCAATCCTGCACACCCACAAACAGATGGGCAAGAACTATTACATTTTGTTAATTTTAATGTTAAGTGTGCATATTTAAGTCATTTTGCCCAACAGGTCACATGACTGTAGATTCCTGATAACAGGTTTTCAATGGCATGTAATGCAATTCATAATTATACAGTTGAGATTAAAATACTTCTTAATTTGAGGTAAAATTCGATATGGATTAAGCATACTTTTGTACATAAAACAAAAATTGGTATAATAAATAAAACTACAATTGTTTTTTTGTGTAGGCCATTAAAAGGTACAAATTGTCATTTTTCCTGGATTGTACTGACTTAGGATAGGGTATAGATATGCTGTAAGGGTGGGGTTTGTTATCTGTATACTTTCACGGTAAACCCCTCCCTCACTGTTGCAGTGTCCATTTAAAAAAAAAAAAAAATTACACACAGTTGGTCTACATGTTTTCATGTAGCACTGAATCATCCTAAAATGCTCTTAAAATGTAAACTGTACATTAAAATCTATACTCCTTCTAATCTCTTTCCATGTAAAGTTCGAGTGCCCACTGCACAGAGGCGTTGTAAAAAGGCCAAGGAAGAGGTAATCATACATTCACAGGTAATATTTCACAACATTTTAAGATTATTGTGCATAGTCAAAAAACATCTTACTAAAATGTTATAATATATAAAATTGTAAACATTTGATTTGTTACTTCATTGATTTTCTTTTGTTACTGGTTTTTAAAAACAGTGTTAATTATTAATTGATGGGAAAGGTTTTAGCCTCTGTGCCCCTAATCCTTTTTACTTTGAGTGTTCAAATAGTTAGCAGACATTTTAAAAAGGTTTTATATTAATGCAAATCAGATATTTTTTTGTGGTTGTGCGTTAATACATTTAGTTGTGGGTGGTGATTTGTGGTTCTTTTCATGTATTTGTAGTAATCTCGTTCTGATTTTAATTACATGATGCTATGTTATTCCATAATTTCAGTGTGCAAGGATTTCTAATGCCAGGCCTCATCTAGCCTCTAGAGGGAGGCAGAGGCTGTCTGTTGGGACTATTTTAATTCAAATTTAGGTTCAGTAGTAATCAGTGCTGTGCTACTGGTTTTCTGCATGAGAACACCTTCCTTGTTGACTTAAGACCACATGCTAAATTTTAAATGCTGTACAATTTTTCTAAAATGACCTAATTATTACTTTACTTAGTTTTTCTGTTTGAGCTCTTTGCTCTTCTCATCTCATGCACATGCTATAATATAACCATTTAGTTCATAATGCAGCACTTTGTTTGGAATCAATGTGTTCTTAAATTATAATGTTCTTAGTTTGTTTTTGTTTTTTAAAAATATTCACTATAAAACTTTGGCTTTGCACTCAATTATTTACCACTACAGTTTCTGTTAAGAGGAACGAGTAAAGAGAAAGGGGTACTATTTAGCACCATGTAAAGCAGAGCAGTTTATTCACAATAATGCACAACCATGAAAGCCTTATTGCTTTTTTTTTTTAAAGCAGGTTAATATACAAAAGAGGTTTAAGGAGTCTAGTTTTAAAGTGATCGTTGATTGCTGAGTAACAGGATGGCAATTTCTCTACCTATAAAAAGCTGCCACCTGGTGGACAAATTGCAGAACTCGGGTCATAAAATAACAGCCTCAACAGTTTTAGTGCTCATCAGAAATTGACTTGCTGTTTATATTAATCTGTATTTAATTTTAGGGTTTTATTAAAATAATGTATTGTATATCACACAATACAAATGTGAAGTGGTAAAAGGTGTGCATTATTGTCAATGTCATGACTGGACAATGGCTCAGCAAATCTAGATTTAAGGACCGGAACTACCCGTTTTTTTAGTTATATTACAATCACTTGAATTTTAGTAGAATTGGTTGCTGCTGCTAATTTGTGTGTAACTTTTCTTGTTAGCCCTAAGTGTCATGATCTTGCTATAAATTGTCTTTTGCACAATGCCAACTCTGATGGTTATTAGTCTAGTTCTTGCACCTGAAATGATAAAAGCATGTAAGAAACTTAAAACCAAAAGCTTTTATTTGGTTATTTAACTAATTCATGGTGCACTGCATTTTAATTGAATTGTTGGGGGTTAGTTTTTACCTTTATTTTTTGACTCTCTTAGGATGTAGCAAGTGCATCAAACTGACATCATTAGAACCAGCATCATAAATACTTCTACTATCACTTCCATGCCATTTTAACCATTATTTTTTAAGAGTTATTATTTTTTATTTAATATTTTTTTATCAGATTTGTGTCCAGTCAGTAGTTGTACATGTTTTGGTGGACAGAGTGGACTCAAGATTTAGTTTTTTTAGTTTTGTCAATATTGGTCTTATACTTTTTCTTTTGCTCTGCACAGTTTGGCAGGCCCGTTCTAGACCCCCTCATGCAGAACCAAAAGAGATGAATAAACCACCACAGCCTCTCACAGGACCACCCTCTGTCCCTCACCCTGCCCCTTCACCAGGACTGACACAGGTGAGCAGTCATATTCACTTGTTTTCTGGTGATCTGCACTATATGGCTAAACATGTCAAACTATTTAGATTTGTAATTTTATTGTTATAGTTAACACTGTACATTTAATATTTTTAGTTATACCATTACTATAAGTTTATTCTTTGGGCCCAAATCTTATTGCTTTTGATGTTACAACTGTATTTACACATAACTCTTCATGATTTGTACAGTTGTGCTCATCCTTTTGAATAATGTACAGCAAGGTTAGGTTTCTGTGTACTGTAATTTTTTTGGTCTTCATATAGTTATGAATTCATGGTTGATTTACTGGGGTTATTTTAAGTAGATGGTTCAGTGTTTTAGATTTAAAAAAGGGAAAAAAAAGTAACATTTATTTAATGGAATAGTTGTGGGGATGTGTGACCTCAGCACAAAGCTCTTGGGTCCGTTTTGAGAATGGATGTCTTACTGTATATGTGTGGTAGGCACAGGTGGCCAAATGGGTAAATAGTTAAACTTGAACCAAATTTCAACCCCTAGCCCTGGAAACCTGTTTAGTGCACTTTCTGACTTTTGATCACTTCAATCCATTTCTCCATCGTTCATCTCACCTTTGAATATGCAATTTCAGAGAAGCAATTATATAAAGAATTTGTTGCGAATTATGGTATGGCATTTGGGGATATGGTTAAAGGCTTTGATGGTTCGATTTGTACCAATTAATATTGTATGGATTAATATTGTCCAAGAATTAATTTTGATTACACGTATTATGATTGTAATGCAATATTTAACTTACAAAAAAGTGTCTGAAATATCAAGAACAGTGTATGGTTCATGTTTAAATTTAGCTTCTTGTTTAACATTAAATAAATAATAGTCAAAGCAGATCTTCTGCTAAATATTCACAATTTTCTGATCATTCTTATCACCTACTTTACGCATAAACGTGCCCCGAAAGCCCAACTCTTACGGTCAAGTTAAACCATTGACAGCAACTTTTCTGACTCAGAAAGACATTAAATAACATTTCAATATCAATGCACTGCATGTTATTGTACATTACCTTTATTTGCGTGTGTGGACTCTGGTGGTTGTGCCTTAGGTGTTCGTCTGTCTTTCTTGCCACTTTTTTCCGGAAGGTTTTGCAAATTGAATCCCCACCATTTTAGGTGACGCCACTTTAATCCTTTTAAATGCCCAACAAAACCTGTCACTAACATTCTGACTCTCATTGCTGTTGCCTCTGCCAATGTTCCAACAATCTTTCCGACACTTGCCCGTTTTGGTGCCACAGACTGCAGCCAAAATGAACAGCCATTTTGTGTTGCCTACACATGTGCATGCTGCAAGCATAACAGTATTATTGTTCTGTGAGAGTTGTGCTACTTGGGCTAAAAGTTACTGGCATAATTTGTATTTTTAAGTAACTTTATCATGACGATGAGGCACTCTTATGATCAATTAATCTTAACTATTCATCTAAATTGCAGAAATAAGCGTCTCATTCCTAATTTTCACAATCTGAATGCATACAAAATTTTTAATTGATAAAATCTTTTTATCAAGTATTGTATTCTTTCTTTCTGTAGGCTGCCTACCCCCCAGGCCAGCCCACCTCTGTTGTTTTTGCTGCTCCACCTCCACAAATGAACTCAGCATCACAACCCAGACAGGTATGATTAACACACATTGATGTTTACCTTTGTTACCTTATTAGTGTAGGGTGCTTTGGTGGTTCTTAACTGTTAATGAAATAAATTCCCTGCAAATAAAGCTTCATGTTAGTATAATGCTAATGCTGACTAACACAAACTTTGGCTGCATGTTTGAATGCATGTTGCTTGTGCATCTCACTTTGCTGTATGCTCCACCTGCTTAAGTTAACTTGGAGGTTTCTGCGTTCCATTGAAGAGCAGCATTAGTACGAACAGTGTACCGATACATTCAGTTAAGAACAGTACATGCTCTCCAGTTGGTTGCCAGATTATGAGGAGGTTGTTGACTGAAGCTTTTGCTCAAATTAAGTTTCTTGACATAACTGTTTAAAGAAAATCCCCAACCCCCCTATTCAAAGCCAACAGACCTGTCAAGGTTCTACATGCTGAAGGAACATGGTTTATATGTTTAGGCTCTTTATCATCTGTATTAAAAAATAGTGTATGTGTAGCACACCTTTAAATACTGGACCAAGTCTGCACTCTTCATCTCTACTCCCTCCTTTGATCTGTGCCTCTTTTTTTTTTTTTTTTTTTTTTTTTTTTTTTGTTAATTTTTCTTCCCTCTTTCTATTCTCTCAGTTTGCACCAGGGCCTCGTGCTTTACATCAACAGGTACTAAGAGATTCTACTGCTCAGGTTTAAAATGAACTTCTAATTTCGTTATAGACCCTATCGACCCTCTAGAAATGTATATTTATGTATGAATTAAACATCAAATTTACACAACTGTAATTTTTAAGATTTTCAGATTAGCAGTCAAATTGCGGTTGACATGAATTGGTGGTCTCCAGTGACCAGTTTAAATGAGGTTCCTTCAATTTTAAGTATAGATTGGAGTTTAACTATTGAACTAGTTAAGACTCAAGTGAGACAGTCTAATTCACTTACATTTTCAAGTGTTAATAATTAAGTTTGTAATGTATCAATGAGCTTAAAGTAATGCATGACTGAATTTGCAATGCAAGTCAGCTGTTTTACAAAACCATCATTGTGGTGTTTATGGTTTGCTATGGATCGTGTTTATATGCCAGATTTCTTAAAGCTATTTTGAATGTGTTGGACCCAAATGCAATGGTTTTACTTAAAATTGGAATGGTGCACAACATTTCTAGGTTAGTTTAGTATCTAAAGCATCAGCAGTTGTTTAACAATCAAGTAGCCCAATAACATCCTGAACTTGGATTGGTGGCCATACCAGGAGATTTAGGCAGAGGACTGAAAATTGTGACAATGTGTTTTTCTTTCAATAAGAGGCAAATAAACTTTTGAGTGGGTAACTTCACTATGTATACACCCACAGCTTATGTTCTCTTGGCACAGATAAGTATAAACTTTTAAAAGAAAGTAAGCCATGGCTGTAG
>JAOUQT010056855.1:0-10639 GCA_025769995.1 Xyliphius kryptos | reverse complement strand
GGGGGTTTGGATCAACAGTATAGCACAGCCATGTACAGATTGTGTAGAGATCAGGGTCCACTTGGTCCACTCTGTTGATTTAGATTATCTGAACTGTGATGTCATAATAATTTAATTGGTGTTTTTAACATGTTTATTGTAACTGCATTTTTCAAAAAGGTTCACAACTTTCTGAATAAAAATCATGACCAGTTCCGACCAGAAGTGTTAGAACTCTTTGCCCGTAGCAGACTGCAGGTATTATGTGCATTTTTAATTATTTTTACTAACAGTGCCATGGTATCCACAGAAAGTGATGTAATATTAGTAGTGTCTTTGTAATGCATGCAGATGGTGTCAATTCTGTTTCGGAAGGTTCAGGAGAACCATATCAATCAGAAACAAATGCGATCCAGAGGCAGAGGAACTCGTCTGCAGGCATCCACTGTAGCTGCTCACTTTCAGCAGTCATTAAATGAGCTGATCTCACGACTACAGAGGTCACGACTACTCTGCCCACTTTTTCACCAAATTCCCACAGGTTTTCGCTGACCTCTGATGAGTTCTCTTTGCTCTTCCTGCAGGTGTAAGACGGCATTCATCCGATGTTTCAAACCAAACTACCTAAAGGTAAACAGAATACACAAAAAAAACTAAAGTATGTGGATAGCAGGTCTTCAAACCCCATTCTCCTGTAGGATGCCTGATCATGAAGGTTCTCTGCGATGCTAATTAATTTGAGCAGTGACGGTGCATTGACCACAATAATCGTCTGTCCAGTAAACCGGGCTGACCTCCACCTGACCTCCACCTTACTACATGCTTGACCAAATAAATGTTTTTAATCTGGCTCTAAAGATTGCTTGTCTTTGTGAAACCAAAAAAAATATTATAAAGTTAAGAAATCCTATTGGAAAATCTGTCCCCAGCAGAGATTTTATTAAATCCTCACACTAAAAAAACCCTGCACCTTGTGAACAGAGCTTACACATTTATATAACTCTTTAAGTTTATTTAGGTACTAAGTGTAGGTCTGTGTATTAAATGCAAAATGTAACTAGGATCTAGTTTTATTTTGATTAAACAGGACTTATATTCCCTTACATTACTCTTTTTAGTTCTAAAAACCATACTAGCGTCTGTGTTCAGACACAACTGGAACTTAACATTGATTTATTTTAACATATTTTTTTTTAATATCTTTAGCTTCCTGGACTTTTTGATGTTGATTACGTCAGCACTCAGCTGAAGCACAGTGCCATTCTGGAAACTGTTCACATCAGGAAGCAGGGGTTCCCTGTTCGGATCCACTTCAAGGACTTTATGGAGAGGTGTGAATTCCTAAAGCAATAAGGTACAAGAGGGTGGCGTTATTGTGAATCACAGGAAAAACGTGTTATTTGGCACAACAAGTAGCAGAGTAAAGTTACACCTCTTTCCCGTGATTTATTCACAGTAATACACAATCTCAAGTGCCTTATTGCTTTTACAAAATGCTTACAACACATTATAAATAAAGAAAACAAGGTTTGATTCATTAATGCGTTTAGTGAAAGCAAAATCATTATTATAAAACAGGTAGTTTCGGTCCTTAAATCTGATTGGCCGAGCCGCTTGTCTAGCTGTGACATTATTTACAATAACCCACACCTCTGTCTTCTTCACATTCGTATAAATGTGCGATATAAAATATAGTTTCAACAAATTTTTTCATAAACTGCGTTTTGTAATTTGGCCACTAGATGGCAATATTTGATTGTTAAAGAAACCAGAAATCTTTTACTTGCATCAGGATTCATTAAAAAACGAACTGAATTACGCACCGAAGACGAGTTTATTAGCACTTTTGCTTACAGACAACGTATTTATGAAGCAAACCTTGTTTTTTTTATAATAGTGTGTTGATAACCGTTTTATAAAAGCAATAAGGCACTCAGAGTTGTTCATTATTGTGAATAAACCACGGGAAAGAGGTGTAAGGCACTCGACTTGTAAGTCATGCCTATAATAATAATATCTTTCCCGTGGTTTATTCACAATAATGCACACCCTTATTATGCCTTATTGCTTTAATAAATTGGTCTTCCTTGACATAATTTTTACAGTGAACCTTAATCACTGAGTAACAGGATATACTGCCATCTAGTGGCCAAAGTACAGAACACAATTTATTGAAAACAGCGGGAAAATAATGTATTGTATATCACGCATTGATATAAATGTGAGACGTTCAGAGGTGTGTGTTATTGTGAATGATGTCACGGCGGGACAAACAGCTCAGCCAATCAGATTTAACAACTGGAACTACCCGCTTTATAATAATTATTTAATAAACCAGATGGACAAGACTGGGGACTCAATTCAGGAGTTCGGCTGGCTGCATTTTGACTGGCTGAATGCGTCCAACTTTAGAAACAGTTTGGGAAAGTTGTAAATGTACAGTTTTTGAAAATCTATGACTAGATGCTTTTGATGATTTTTTCATTTGTTTTAACAAACTGTTGGATAATGAACAGAGTGATCAAAACAAAAATATTGATATTAACTAATCCCCTTTACCCACAAGGTACGGGGTGTTGTTAGCACAGCGTCCTGTGCATCTCTCTGATAAGGAGCAGGTGGTCTCTCTGCTGGAGTCAGTGGGTTCTGAGGTCGGTCATTATCAGCTGGGACTTACAAAGGTAGATGAGTTATCCTGCTCTCTGATGATGGAATGTGTGAAAGCAACAGAATTTAACTGACACATTCATTCATTCACTCAGGTGTTTATGAAGGAATCACTTTATCAGAGGGTGGAGGACAAATGGACCAGTACCCAGACCTGGGCAGCCATCACCATCCAAAGGAACATCCGTGGATTTATCTGCAGGCGCAACTTCCGTTTCTTTAAACAGAAAGCCATCATTCTGCAGTCTCACATCAGAGGTCACCAGGCCAGGTAAAATCCATTACACCATCATACTCCCCCCCCCACCCCACACACACACCCATCACCAAAAACACCCTTTAATCAAACCAATAAACTCAACACATAGCAAGAAATATTTCAATGCACAAAGTGGAATATAAAACTAAACGTTGGTTCCCTCTGCTGTTTACAGGAAGTATTACAAGAGACTGAAGCAGTCATTTAGTCAGTTCTGGGCCACAATGATGATCACTAGAAATACCATCAAGAGGAGAAAGTGGAAGGTTGGTTATTCTCAGTTTTTGTCATTTTTTATTCTGTGTTTTTAAAAAATAATGGACACTTAACTTGTCCAAAGCTGGCCCTCATCCCCCAGCCCTCTCCAGGTTGTGAGATGCGGGTCACGTATCAGCCAAAGTGTCTCACGTGTAGCTAGCAGGACCGTCTGATCTTCAAATAACCTGATTTGTTTTGGAACCTTATATGGGAACATATTAATGTTCCCATATAAGGGCTATCATGGGCTTAGAGCCACAACCAGCTGTGAGCCGCCATATCGCCTTACATTCATATGCTATCTATTTAATCTATACTTATTAACGCCAAAGCCCTCACTGACTCATCACTAATTCCCCCCATTCTCCAGTACCTACAAGGCTGAAACTTGGCATTGTGATTCCATATCAGCTTCTCACTTTCCTACATTTGATTGTTCTTTTGGTATCGCCATTGAACGCAACACCTCTAAAGTAGTGTTGTTTTTGCGAGTTCCTACAAAGTTGAAACTTGGCTCCATCATTATTTATCGTGTCCTTGAAAGACCTACTGATAAATTCCTATAAGAAAGCAACTGTATGGACACGATAGTCACAACTTGCAATAATATTCATTCCACATATTTATTTCAGATTATTAATTGCCACAAACCTCACTCTATAATAATACGTTCATAATTATACAAAATATATAAACTCCACATCCATCACTCAATTAAAAACATTTGCCTTTCTACTTTCTGGTTGTTATCAAGTTCTCCACTGTAGCGCAGCACTAGTATTCTGCTGGTTGTGTATAATTACAACAGCAACATGTAAGAACAAAATAAACTGTTTATTTTGAACTACAGAAGAGCAACATGCATGTGTTTTAGGGCCCGTGGGTCTCAGACCTCAGTGAAGGATCAAATGAGAGATGTTCACTCTGTTTGGTTAGTTGACAGTTCCACATGTTCCTGAACTGTCTCTTATCTGGTTCTTACTCAGTGTGGTGTGTTCATTTAGTGCCAAGCAACAAACTCTGATTTATTGTGCATGTGGTGTTATAAATTCTAACCTCACCCCATCTGCTCACTTCCTGTATGTGGTGTTACAATTTGGATTTTACGATCATGTCCTGTAGATGTGTGTAAGGTCAATGTGACAGCTCACTACAGACATTGTAGCTGTAACATACCACAAATTTCACTCTTATCAAATCATCTGAGGCCTTGGGCCGATTTCACAAACCTCTAATATAGATATATAATAATAATCAAATTTTATTTATAAGCACCTTTCAGGATACACAAAGACACTTTACAGATACAGGAAGAAAATCAAATTACACAAAGTTGTGTGCATGGAATTGTCCAAAATGTCTTGGTATGCTGAAAAGTTCCTTTCTCTGGATCCAAGGGGCCAAGCCCAGCTCCTGAAAAACAATCCCACACCATAACCCCCCCTCCACCAAAGCGCAGTTCGTCGCTCCAGAGAACGCATCTCCACTGCTCTAGAGTGCAGTGGCGGTGTGCTTTACACCACTGCATCTGACGCTTTGCATTGCACTTGGCGATGTATGGCTTTACAGCTGCTCAACCATGAAAACCCATTCCATGAAGCTCTCTACGCAGTGTTCTTGAGCGAATCTGATGGCCACATGAGGGAGTGGTAGCTCAGCGTTTTGGGTGTTGAGCTATCAATCTGAAGGTTGGGGGTTCAAATCCCTTCTCCACTGAAGTTACCAATGTGGGTCCTTGAGCAACGCCCTTAATCCTCATTGCCCCTGGGTGTTGTATCAACCCTGTGTTCTGACCCCATCCATTAAGTTGGGAGAGTTTTAAGTCGCTTTGGATAAAAGCGTCTGCAAAATGACCAAATGTAAATGTAAACATGAAGTTTAAAGTTCTGTAGTGATTGACTCGCTGATTCCGCTCATTCAGTTTACATTGCCTTCTAATTCATGGCTGAGTTGCTGTCAATCCCAAACACTTACATTTGATCTGGTGACTGTGGAGAATGTGTGAAAGAACAATAAGCTGGCCAAAAAAATCTGCCACCAACCTTTATTCCAAATGTTCTTTAAATGTTTAAAATCATCTGATTCACCTGAACTTCAGCAGCTCATTTTGATTACGTGTATCTGTTTAAATGCAGTGATTTGCAGAGCTGTTATAAGTACATACACATGTTGTAAGCGTGGGTACATGGGTCCAGTTCCTCCGTGTGTCTGCAGCTCAAATGGGCATGGTTTCAGTTTGAATAGATCATTATTCAGTTTCTTTTTAAATAAAAAAAAATGGAATTATTTATTTATTTTAATTAGTTGAAATTAATTTTTTATTATTTCTATTTATGATATAAATTTAACTGAGTATAACATCTGTAATGATGGAATATGGTTTCATTTATACAAAAAGTGGGAGGATCCTCTGATCTTACTTTTACAGCTGAAGAACTATTGTCTCTGCCCTTTCATCTTTGCTCTCTCTCTCTCTCTCTCTCTCTCTCTCTCTTTCTCTCTCTCTCTCTCATTCCTCCTGTGTTTGGACTTCAAACCCTCATTTATTGTTTCCTCTCTATCCGTGAGTTCAGATCTCTTCCCTGTCGAAGCTGTTGCATATTTATTTGGGTATGTTCTCTCTTTTATTTGTTCAGTTTCTGACATTAGTCTGCTACAAATTGAATTGATGAAGATTAATATTTTATTATCATAAAATTTGAGAACTTTAATATAATTTTTAACTCTCTTTTCCCTCTTTTTCTGGTTGTTGTTTATTTTATAGTTCATGTTGTAAATGATAAAGTTATTTATTTATACTGATTTTAGTAAACTGATGTTTGAATGATGTTTTATTTATAATGAAGAATTGATTCACTTATAATTTAATTTCTTGGAATGCTACATAAATATTTTTCATACGGCTCTCAAATGCTTTATGAGGAAGCATCATAAACAAACAGACAGCCAATCAGAAGTCAGAGATTTGATTGCCGTTTGGACGGGTGGACTCTGGTCCCATGTGATCCGAAGCCAGGGATATAAAAGAAGTTGGAATTCTAAAAATAGCACAGCGAACGCTGGAGAAATCAGGAGCCTTAACAAGAAAGAAATGTAATATTCATTCACAATCATTCACAAGTAATTACATTTTATATTTTAAGAGACTTTTAGGTAATTTAACAGGAGGGTTTATTTTACAAACAAATGTGCAATTACTAAAATACGAAAATATATTTTCTGTGAAACATTCTGCATTATTTTTTTATTTGAAATATTTGAATGGCCGTCTGTATTTTACTTTCCTGTCTGAAGAGATGATGTAAGTGAAATCAGTCTTCAGGTTTTTCCATTAAATTCATTTAACCAACAAAAATGAATATTTGAGAATACACTTTTTCATTTTAATATGATTATTGAATGTTCTTATACGGTGCTGTTTATTGGTTTAATGACCATGTGTTCTCCAGAATCATCCTGACTGCTGGCGTGTTTTTAATAATTTTAATGGCATTTCTTTATTTTCTTGATTCTTTTGCTTAATAACATTCCGTTTTAAATCCTTTCAGTAAGATGGATTTTTTTGTAAAGTCTGTACTGCAGGCATTTCGGTTGGTAACCAGGATGTGATGATTAAGGTTGACCACAGTGTTGGTTTGTTTTGTTGGGGCTTGAATTTGATTCAACTTGATTCATTTGAACAAATCTTGAATTGTTCAAATGCTTACATTACATTACATTTACATTTAGTTATTTAGCAGATGCTTTTATCCAAAGCACCTTACAAATGAGAGAACAACACAAGTCTGTATTTTTAGGAAAAAAAAACAGCTAAACTGCAGCACCATCAACCCTGTGCATTACTCGAACTGGCAATTTTTTTTTAGTTTTATTTTTTTTATTTTTTTATAGCTAGTGTCTGTGTAAGAGGTGTGTTTTGAGAAGTTTCTTGAAAATATTGAGTGCCTTACGGATGTTGTTGGGAAGGTCGTTCCACCATTTAGCAGTGGTGAATAAAATTAAGTGAGAATTGGCACCTCAGTGAGTTGGAAATGGTGAGAAAGTTTGTTGTGCAGTTGTTCCCCTTTAGACCTGTACTGTTCACATTATTTTTCTGCAATTGAAAGGTGGTTGGAGGTGCAGGAGAATCCGAGGATCCGTTGATCCGAGCTAAACCAAGTCGATGTCTCAGAGTACCATTATAAATGCTCATGTCTTATGTATGACTCCTGGGTCTGATTGGGATTAAATGTAGAGCATCTGACTGCGACTGTCCACCATACTTTAGGGGAGGTGTGTAGAGTGTTGAAGACACTTAAGATTCTTGCCCCTCTTCTGGGTGAGACGCTTTCATTGTGGGTGGTGCTCACGGCTGGAAGAACTTGGTTTGAAAAGAGCATTGGTCTGGTCTGTGTCAGTTCCAGGGGGTGCTTTTATTTCTCTCATTTTCTGTTTACTTATTCACAGTAGGGGTGTAGTTCCTCGGTGCAGAGGTAGGAGTGGCCTCCATCCTGAGGGTTATGTGCTTTCTGAAATATTGATTGGGGCACAGTGGTAATGGCACATACCCTCAGGTCCTGATGTAATGATTTCTTAATGTTGTTTTTTCAAACATCCTATCATTTTCCTCAACATATTACAGCTGATAAACTAATGCAAAAAGATGGAGCTGAGGTCGTGACACTATAATAAACCCAAATAACGCACTATAAATACGATGTTTGTTTAACATTTTAGCTAAAAAGTAACTCAAAATGTCACTTTGCATAAAAGTCACAAGGTCTGTACAAACTTGACGTTCCAGTTTTCAGCCGATTGACTCTTTGTTTGCCATGGAAAGCTGATCTATAAAAAACCCTACAGGTTTGTTTTGACAGACTTATATTTATATCCATATATTTATCCTGAGCACTCTCACTCCATGTGTAATTATTACATCAGAAAGTAAGGAAAACAATAATTACTAAATGCTGTCAGAATAAAATCAGGTATTATTGCATAGAGTTCAGGTGTTATGAAATCGTGGTGCTTACTAGGAGGGATCTCACATCCAGGCAGGATCTGATAGAAGGTTATTTCATTTATTTTTAAAATGCTCTCACCTCCCTGCAAAACATTGATGTTTAAAAAAAGAGAAAAATAAACCTGATGTAATCATGTAAAACGTTGAACTAATCACGTAAAATGATATGCCAATATAGTGAGTAAATTTATCTTGCTAAGATTTTTTAAGATATGAAAAAGTAAAAAAAAAACAGGATTTGTTACATTTTTTTTTAATGTATTTTTTTTAGTATTACATCTTTTATTTATTTTTACCGAATTTTCAGTTTAATAATAACTTTGCCCTGGCTTGTGAGTCACTTTAAATTAAAGTGTCTTCAAAATAAAAAAAAATACTAAATATAATTCCAAACAAAGACTTCGGCCAGTTTCATCTGTTCCATGAATTAGTCAATAGGTCGATATTATAGAACAACATAGGAGTGCAGATTATGGATGATGTGCACTGTTTGTACAGTAGAGGGCAGTTTTCATTGCTACTGTTCGCATATCAGACCCACACAAGACATTTAATTTATTATTTCATTCTCTTTCTTTTGGGGGGGGGGGGGTGGTTCCTCCATGCCCATTTAGGGCAAAACGTCTTGGGCATTGGCCGAATACACACAGAACATACTCACTCACACACCAACACACAGACTACAGGGGCAATTTGGAGCAGCCAATTTAACTTGAATCCATGTTTTTGGACTGTGGGAGGAAACCGGAGAACCCGGAAGAAACTCACATGGGCAGAACATGGAAACTCTACCCAGATTGGGATTTGAACTGGGAATCCCCAGCACCGTCAGTAACTTTTCTTTTCCGTAATTTATTCACAATAATACACAACCTTGAGTTGCTTATTGCTTTTATAAAATAAACGTTAATTAAAAAATAAACGTAATTAAAAAATAAACGTTTAATTTATGAATAGATTTTTTAAAAGCAAAATCATTAATAATCTTGTCTTCTGCGATGTAATTTTGTCCGTTTTTTTAAAGTGAACGCTATTCGCTGAGTAACAGGATATCGGTTTCTTTAACAATCAAATCACTCAAAGGTGTGTGTTATTTTCAGTAATGTCACGGCTGGACAAACGGCTCAGCCGATCAGATTTAAGGACCTGAACTACCCGTTTTTTAACAGGCAATAGTTTGTAACCAGATTTCGATATTAGTAAAGAAAAGCCAAGAATTTCAGTGTTCTGAATGTTTTAATGTAACTATAGAAATCGAAGGAATGATGATGATGATGTCCTAAAAGCTTTCAGACCTTAACAGTAAATCAAAAATAACAAAAATCTTCAATGAGAAATAAAAGAGCATTGTTCTGAGAGGCAACCTGGTAATGTGGTAGAACTCAGATTCTGCTTTGATGTTGCAGGAACACAGTGAGAGGAGCAGCGTACGACAGCTGGTGAAAGCTCAGTGCACAGACTCAGGGATGGTATGAGCTCATCTTTTCATTTCTGCACGTAGCTTTTGTGTTCTATTTGAGTTACCTGGGTGGTTCCCTGATCCTTTGTCATTCTTTTTACAGGATGTGGGAATGTTGGAGATCCCGGCCGAGCTCTCTGCTAGGTTGCGCAATGCAGCAGGTACAAGTGCCATTCCACTCTTCACAGTAAAAAGTTCACGTTTTGGAACAATGTAATTTAATTGCAGCTGGAATTTCTTTTGATGCCATTTGGTCATTAGATATTTTTATGGCTGGCGGTTTCCTTTGCTGAATGCATGTGAATCTTTATTTCTCTGATCTGTAACAGGGCGCTCTCAGGGTTCAGAGGTCACAGAGATCGCACTCCCACAGGTCAAAGCCGAACATCACCTTACCCTGCCCCCGGATGTCGACAGCTACCCCTTTTCCAAATACGCCAATACTGTGTTAAAGGTACATACGATCACTCAGATCAGTCATGCTGAAACAGGAAAGGGCCTAACCTCAAATACTCCTGCTTGATTTTATACACCTGTTTAATAAAACTACACGAAACACCTGAATTTAGAGACAAATGTGTCTTAATACTTTTGTCCTCAGAGTGTAGTTAAAACAGTATAGTGTACAGTGTGTGCAGAATTATTAGGCAAGTTGTATTTCAGGGGATTCTGTTTATTATTGAACAACATCTATGTTCTTAAATAACCCAAAAATATCAAAGCTTAATATTATTGGAAGTTGGAGTGGTTTTTTTTAGATTTGGCTACTTAGGAGGATATCTGTTTGTGCAGGTAACTATTACTGTGCAGAATTATTACGCAACTTAATCAAAAACAAATAAATACCAACCTAACCTGTTTATTTTCACCAGGTAAACCAATATAACAAAATAAAATTTCGAAATAAACAGCTCTGAAATTCAAAAACAAAATCAAAAACAAATCAGTGACCAATATAGCCACCTTTCTTTACGATGACACTCAAAAGCCTTCCATCCATAGATTCTGTCAGGTG
>JAOUQT010056846.1:0-10639 GCA_025769995.1 Xyliphius kryptos | reverse complement strand
GTAGACAGTGGAATGCATTGAGAACAAAATAACATAAAAATTATCAAAATGTAAATCAAAATTATTATCCCATGAAGTTCTGGGGGTTATATTGTGTTGTTTAAGCGTTTCCTTTATTTTTTTGAGCAGTGTATATTGTTTAGATACAGGTCATCGTATTTATTGTTTATCATATTTTAAACAGTAATATAATTCTGAATGTGAACACTGTCTTACTGCTTAGGGCAATAGGTAGTGTCTGATTCTTTTTAAGCCATATATATATATTTGGAAAAAAGAAAAAAAATAATGTTCTAATAGTTTAGTCAGCCATCAGAGACTTCTCTAAATCTTTGATAATGAATTTTTGCCAAGAATAAATTTAACCCATCAATTTTTGTTCGATTTTACTTACAATCATAAACAAATTCCCACCTCATAGTTGTGCAATCATTTGCACAAGTAAGTCTTGGGACAAAGCAAATGAGTTCTTTTAAAATCTGCTTCTTAAACATAATTTACTATTTAAATATAATCCTGTAATATTGGTAAAAAATGTATTTAGAACATCCAACACTAAAAAGCAATAGCCTGAAACACACAAGGAGAAGGATTAAAAGGCCCAGTTTAGTTAGATTCAGGTTCAATGTTTGTGATTCACCTTACAATTCTCATAAACTTTTGGAGCTGACAGGCAGCTTAAGTGAGTGTTCACCATCAAGGTAAAACACTGGAATCCCCCCCCCCAGTTCCATATAGAATATGTGAATCAAACTCGATGAAGTAAAGCCATATGGAACGATTTCTGTTCAATTCCATATTAGCCTGGAAAATTACTGTTGAATTAACATGTAGCAGTTTGATTGAATATGGAAGCTGTAGCTTATATTGACCCTTTAACATGAAAAGTGGCCATCAAGTGCACTTTTGAAATAATGTGTCTTTTGAAATGCATGTTCAGTGCAGACGGGGAAGAAAAGTGTCAAAACTTGTAATTTATAGTTCTATCTGGATCAGCATGGCCGCACCAATCACTGATGCCTGTGCTTACTGGGCAAACTAACTTAAATAAAAAACTAAGTTAGCATTAGGCCTTGTGATTTTTTTAAACCATTTTTTAATCGCATCACCCACCCCAGTGTCAATTACTAAAATTCTATTTCACCAAGTCTGCACTTTGTGTCTGATTAAAGCACCGATGATACATTCGACAAAAATATACAGCACAAAATGTAGGGGGAAAAGGCCATTTTTGGTATCTGGTTATAAAAAGGCTCAATAAGAAAGAAGCACTCCATTACTTCAGACGTGCACTCTGCAGGACATGGAATGAGTCAATGTACGTTAGACAGACGGCCATTGCAAACTCCTCTGCGTACACAAATTCTTCATTTGTCCATTTTCTAATTCGCCTTTGGCTCAAGAGGTGCTCTCTCCATAGCAGCAGTCTCTAAGGCGAACAGTGGCTGTCTGGTAGCTCATAAGAAGATAACAGGGGAAAAACCCACAACCATACACCCAGACACACAAACTGACACAAAACATGCATACATCCAGCTCCTCTTGCTATCACCATCGCTTGTGCAAAGACGGCAAGAAATAGGTTAAAGTACTAATGTCATTTCCTTAAAAACGTAGACAGCTGTTTGCAAACGTAACAATGACTACAAACACCCAAATTCTTAAAAGTCAAGGCACGATTGGTTACTGCATCCAGTTTTCCTGATTAACAGTTTTTGTTTCAGGGTTTGCCGACATCCACTGTGATTTTGGTGAACAGCTGATCCTTTTCCACTCGCACCACTTTGTAGGACAGAGAATTGATGCCGTCGCTGTGCATGGTGTCTCTGGTGTGTGCAATCCGGTCAAATCTAGGGCATGAAATAACAACTGTTAACATAAAAGCCATAAAAGTAAAAAAAAAAAACTACACTTTCGTTTTATACGGATAATCTAAAATTCTAGTCTGTTATATTTGGTCATAATCAAATCTATTTTTTTATTTTTTTAAAGTTAAACCGGTCAGCCCGCTGTAAAACCTTACAAAGACTGTATTTTAGCTGTTGTATGTGTGCAGACAACCACATTTGCATAATATTTACTTATAGTAGCGTACTCATGTCAGCATTAGACAGCATAAATTTACATTTTGAGTTTACATTTTGATGTAGTTTATATTTAGTGAATTTGTTTGAAGTTCCGTGTGATTTGAGTTCAGTAAATGACCCGAAGTAAGGGACTTATTTAAAACTACTACAATCAGAATTAATGAATGTCAATAAAAAGTAAATAATTATCTATCAAAGCTTCCAAACATGGACCTTTTGGTTCTGAATGTGTGCTGTGAAGTCAGTTACCTTATTATGGATATACTAGAATGCTGAAAAATTGTAAAAAAGGAAACAGCAGACTGTCTCATACCTAACGAATATCTAAAGCCTGAACCACCTCCTCATCTCACTTGTATCACATGATTAGTTTTTGCAAAACAAAACAACTAATTATAAGCCAGCACAATTTACAGTGAATTATCCCACCACCACAGTACAAAAATAGGTTTTAGGTATATGATTGAAATCAACAGTGTTATTTTGTATCCAATTCTTTTATTTGACACGTACTGACCCCTTAATGTCTTTTCCACAATTAGTGCTACTTCACTTTTTTACTTATTTATTGTCAGATGCACACTCAGGGCGCTTAAGGAATTTAGACATCTTATAGAATATTGAAATGCGTTCATCAGAGCCAAAAGTAAAGTCTATAACAAATACACTTGCAATAATATTGTATTACCAGCGATGGATTGGCGCCCTGTCCTGGGTGTATCTGCCCAGCGCCCGAGACGTTCTCCCCTGGATGGGCATGGGGAACCCCCCCGCGACCCTCGTAGAGGAACAAGCGGAAGATAATGAATGAATGAATGAATAATATTGTATTAAAATAAACTAATCTGATTTTAAAAGTTTAAGTTAAGGTTTAAAAGCATATTTTATAATTGTTTTTAGTCAACGTGCAGTGTGTAAAGTCGTTTTTTTGCTTTTAATAACATAGTATTTAATGGCCGAAGGAAAAATAACGCATTTGACTGCAGTGTGCAACCTTTCCACCAGACGGCAGTAAATCATACACATTGCCCCTGCTAAAGTGTTAAAGGATTCAAGATTTTATCGCATGTGGTACATTTTTTACCCTATTCTATCTAGTTAGAAATTAAATTATAAAATAAGAATAAATAAGACATAAATACAAGATAGATTTGAAATAATTCTCCTATTTTCCCCCCCACCATTTTAATCCTATTTACTTTCCCTTATCAGCACTCATCACAACAGTAGTCGTGTGTTTTCAACAATAACGCTGTCCTATGTCACAATACACTACTGATGCTACAACGTTGATTAGTCAGATAAGATTTTCTTTGCATGCAGGAAGCACTGCACAATATAATTTTCCACCAATTTAAACACTTAATTGTGCCTGGCTAGTCAGACTTAAACTACTGTAAAACATTACATAACAGCTATTAATTACTATTATTAGCATATTATCCTTTATTCTTTTCGTATATTATAATACAATAAATAGCACATCTGTAACAACTGCAATTTTACCCCTGGGGATTAATACATTATTCTGATTTTGATAACCTATATGGACAAAAATATTGGAACACAGCTTTAAAATCACTAAATGCAGGTGCTTCTTTCAGAATCATTTTCAGAGGTTTATATAAAAAGGCATCTAGCCACACTTTAAACTGCTTTCTACTTTGTGGGAATGGTCTTAGAAAAACGTACTTTTTGTTTTCTTATGACTGCACCTCAGTGCAAGGAGTAAACGTTTGGATAAAAATTCCTACCAAAAGTTTTCCAGAATACTCTTTTTCTACAAAGAGGGATTAGCTTAAATGTTTTATATATTATTTATTTACTTATTTATTTTTTAAGCTCCTGCAGGTGTAATGTGAGGCATCCCAGTAATAATGTCTGAATAAATAGTGAATGTCCTTATAAGCATGCACTCATTTAAGGCCATGTATCATACATACTAACGCTCCACCTCTTTTCACCACTAACCCAGGTGAATATTGACATTAATATACCAGGCATTAACAATTACAGTACTTGTCAAAAGTTTGGACACATTGCTTTCTAGTTCCATTGCCCATTTTCTCTACTTACCATGTAGATGGACTTTGTAGTTTTACACAGACTGTAGTATATCTGTGTTCTTTTGTTTGTGCAGTGACACTGATGTGGTGAGGGGGGTTTAGAGCAACAGTGCTTCTGTAGTTTTATTTAAACACCTCAGTGACACTGCTGGGGTAGAAATAATGCACCTACCGAATAGTACTTGCTCTGCGGTTATACTATTGGGGTCCTGAGAAGAATTTAGAGAACAGAATAAAGGGGACTAACAGTACGCACTGTAGTCCACAACCAGATCTGTAATTGTAGAACGACTAAATGGTAAATGGAACTGAAAAAATTAACAAGTGTAGCAAAAAAACAGCTGAGTGAAAATGTTTGATTGGTACTATGTATCATTTACACAACGTTGTGTGTTGAGAAAACAATGCAACAATTATGCAACTTGGCAAACGGACCAGATGTAATCTCGTACAAATAGATTTTTTAGAAAGGCAGTTTAAGTGAAAAGAGAAATTAGTATTTATGCTTGTAAGCAGTCACACTATTTATATGTACTTGAGTACATGGGTCCAACTGAATATCTCTAATATGTCTCCAATGTGGCCCAATATTAGATCAGCTTGGTATAGCACAATTACACACATCAAAAGAACTAAACTCTGTGTGTGAGCATGCTCAGGCAAGATACAAATCACCTGGTGTGAGTATGCATTACTTGCTTAATGTAGCTTAATGTCACCATGGAAATAACGTCAAGAAAGTCACAAACAGTTAATTATGAACTAGTTCTGCAAAAACACTGTACAAACAAAACTACTGGGACACTTCTGGAAGCTCTGCAGTATATACAGCTTATAAGATTTCAGACGGTCTTTCAATAAGATTTTGAAATGTGTCTATGGGACTTCATCCTGGATACCCATTTGTAAGATTAGACATAAGGAGGCCTGGCTCGGATTCTAGTTTACGGATCTGTCTGGGGCAGCGTAGTTCTTTCACACAAAACTCACCAAATCTTGCCCTAATGGACCTTGCAAACAGTATGTATACACACACACGCACACGCACACACACACACACACACACACACACACACACACACACACAGTTCTCCAGAGCAAAACGCTCATATTAAAACAACAGTATATGACACAGTTTAACAAAACTTCTGTTTCTAATCTTGAGAAATTGTCTCACTGTCTGCTCTGGCCTCCACTACTCTGCTCTTCTAACAGCCCACCCCCACTCCCATTTGCAAACAACTAAATACCATCCTGCAACATGGTGGGAGCAGACACAACTTACAGAAGAAGACAACATGGTCATAAAAACGGTTTGATTATTGATTATTTGGAGTTTTGTTTGCACAGGTCGGATAAGCAGCAGAATCTCAGTGACTGTAAGAAGTAGAGTCAAAATATAGATTCAGAACCAACCTATTTCACTATTCATACATTGGCACTTAGTACTGCATGAACAAGCTGGTAAAACGCCAAGCTCTAAGCAGTTACAAGGCATTCACAACTCACTGCACCTAAACAAATCCAGATGGTATTGAAAGTTTCATTTACCCACAACATATTTGAAAAAATTGAAAGCAGCATATTATTGAGAAGGTTACTTGCTACATAGCAATAAGTATTCTTAGTCTCTCAACTGTAAAGCAGCAAACATAAAAGCTTTAAAATGCTGCTGAAATCTCTTGACCCCGGCCCTCTTTGTAACAAATATATGGAGTATTTTTGTTCATCACACAGCCTTATTAAGTTTAACTGCAAAGTACATGCCATTACAGATGTTAGTGCTGTGTACACGGTTTGTTCATAATAAGGTAGGTGGTATCTCAGTGGTTAGAGTGATGGGCTATCAATCTATAGGTTGTAGGATCAAATCAAAGCTCCACTTAAGTTAGCTTTAGCCAGGCCCTTTACCCTAAATGCTCTAAGGGGGCAATAGCAATCCTGTGTCCTGACCCCAATCATCAAGTTGGGATTCTTTTAAGTTGCTTAAAGGCTTCTGCTAAATGTAAATGTAATCATAAACACCTATGAGAACGTAACTCTCCTTTTATGCCTAGCATGTAATTCTGATGAATTATGCATCAAACATTATTTGTGTTTATATAATTGTATAAATCTGCTCACTGTCTGGACCACATCTGGTTAAAAAGCAGAAACGTTAAAAGTGAAACAAAAAATATAGAAAAATCACAATAGTGCCATCAAATAAAGTATAAAAAATATTAAGAGACACTAACTTTATTGAGGACTATATGATCTTTCATAATAACAAAATTTACAACAGTGAACAAGTTTATTTCAGGGCATCTAACCTCTGGGAGAAACATACCTTTGGGAACCTTTTAATGTTTCTCTTGCACAGCAGTAGATACACATAGTGACAGAAAATGGTCGATGTTTATTCCTCTATGTGAAATCTTGTTGTGTTGCATCTTGTGTGTGTGTGTGTGTGTGTGTGTGTATATATATAAAACTATGTTTTAAGCGCAAAAACATTTATTTTTTTAATGGCTACGACAATGTGGGTTTGTCGACACAGTGTGTCTGTGCTGGACTGGTCTGTCTGAAGTTCGAAAACTAATAAAAGCACCTACAATGCAGCTAGAATCAAAAGTCCTTCAAAAAGAAGAACTATAATCATTCATATTTTGTGCCATGCAAACACAAATAGGTAATTCCATAAACAGGTCAAAAAAAGCATTTAAAAAATCAGAAACACTCTGGTTTTGAGGCTGACTGTTTATCAGCCACAACTCTTCTTTGACCTATACATAATTTATGGTCCTTTTCTATTTTTTGGTGATTTATGCATACAGTTGTATCTATGACATGTTTCCTAGATCCTATAAATGCAAAACAATTTATTACAGTGATACAGTTGTGTTTTATGTATAGTAAAGAAATGTACATATTAAATTTGAAAATTTATACCATTTGAATCTCATTAAATTTGAATTAAAAAAAAAAAAAAAACTCCCATCCTCTACCTATTAAAGATCTGTGTTTATTTTTTATTTTAGAAAATAATAAGGACTACCAAGAAACTGTTAAAGATAAACACACTGTTACTTATCTCAAACAGGTTCTGGGAGAATGCAGGTCCATACTTCTTTAAAACTTAGCACAGTGCAGTGCTTTATGAGTGAACAACTCCACTATGGAGTCATCAGTGTAAAAACATTGTTTTAAAAGCAGTTTGCGCAGATACAACTTTAACCATGCTGCCATGTTCTATTTGGAGAAGAAGTGGAGGTGTTGTTATATTTGCCCGTTTAAACAAGGCACACACACGTTCAGTCTCATTTTAATTAAACTGTGGAACAATGCCCTATTTGTCTACCACGTGTACATAATTCTTATCTTAACCTCCTAAGACCCGAAACTCTTGCATTGCATGCGTTTTTCCATTAAGCATGTGGACGCCAGGTCCTAGGAGGTTAAAATGGATTTTAAAGTATTTGGAAATGGCCTTATAAGTCTTCCCAGACTGATGGTAATAATTTCTTCTCTGGGGTCACTGCTGATGTCCTTCCCTTTTGGCCTTGTCTGAGGACATGCCACAAGGTTGCAGACCATTTACCTGCCAAAATGTATGCCTTTGGAGAGGTGCTCACACTTGCTAATAATTGATAAATCATGAACTGTGGTTAGCAGTACCTGACTTACCCTTTTAGTTCTCCATGTACCACCTCTGAATATTCATTCAATAAATTGTTATTCAAATAAATTGTATTTATTTTGTTTTGTCCTTACACATATAAGACCCCAAAAGTATGAATTTATGACAAAAAAGTTTTTCTATTATGTTCTGATATTTAAAAAAAGAAAGTGCAAACAGAGAACTTTATCTGATAACCACTTGTCTATATATATCTACACACATACAGTATATACAGTGCCTTGCAAAAGTATTCACTTTTGTATTTTTACCCATTTTATTAAATTACAACCTCTATTTCTTTCTTTTATTTTACTCTGAATTGTATGTCATCCATCTACACAAAATAGTCTTTATAGAACTGAAATGAGAAAGAAAAATATATACATAAAATTGTGGAAATAAAAACTGAGAATTGGCGTGTGCATATGTATTTACCCTCTGTGTTATGAAGCCTCTAAAAGGTTCTGGTGCAACTAACTACATTCAGAAATTACATGCTTAGTAAAATGAAGGTCACCTGTGTGCAATCTATGTGTCACATGATATGCACACCTTTTCTGAAAGGCCCCAGAGGCTGCGACACAATTAAACTAAACAAACACCACCATAGAGAGCAAGGAGATCTCCAAGCAAGTCAGGGTTGAATTACAAAAAAATACTCAAATTTTTGATGATCCCCTGCAGCACCATCAAATGCATTATCCTCAAAAGGAAAGAACATGGTACCACAACAAACCAGCCAGAAGAGGGCAGGCTTGCAAAAAAACTCCCCTAATATATGGAGGAAGGTACTGTTGAGCAAAACCAGCTTGCGTCTGTCAGTGATTTAATACTGGGGCAGAGATTTACCTTCCAACAGGACAATGACCGAAAACATACTGCTAAAGCAACACTCGAGTGGTTTGATGGGAAATGTGTAAATGTATTGGAATGGCCCAGTCAAAGCCCAGACCTTAATCCAATTGACAATATGCAGTCAAGACTTGAAGATTGCTGTTCACTAACCTGAAGGATCTTGAACAGCTTTGCCTTGAGAAATGGGCAAAAATACTTCAACTGTAATTTCTGCAAAAAGTGACTCTACAAGGTACTGAAGTAAGGGGGTGAATAGTTATGCACACTGAAGTTTTCAGTTATTTAGTCCTATATGTTGTTTGCTTCACAATATCAAATGTTCAAAGCTGTAGGCATGGTCCATCAATGAAATGATGCAAACCCTCAAATAATCCCTATGAATTCCAGGTTGTGAGGTAACAAAATGTGAAAAATGCAAATGGGGAAGTAAATACTTACGCTGTATGTATGCATGCATATGTATATACACAGGAACAATTTGATCCCTTCAACTCATGATATAGATGCAACTTGTAGTTCTAAAGTTAAAGACTGAAGCCCATCCATTTTTTTTTAGTAACTTTAAAGTAAATTACATTACCATGTTATATACTTCTACAGGTCCTGTAAATTAGCAATGGGACTTTATCGTTGGAGGAGTTTAATGACCTCTGGCTGATGTCTCAGTCTTCCTTGTGAAATTAGAGTACTGACCAGGAGGACAGAATGAACCTTTGTGCTTGTTTGTTTGTTTGTTTCCATTGTGATTAAGTCAAGCCAGAAACTGCATTTAGAGGAAAAAGTAGTGAGTAATAATACTGTGAGTATTACCTTTGAGGATTGGGATCATTCTGTTTGTCCCTTTCGTGCCGGATCATTCTGCACTTCCCAATTACTCCATCTGGTCTGGATATAGACATCCCCTTAGAGCTCAGCCTGTAAAAACAAATATGCTAATATGTTATCAAATGCTGGTCTTCAGCTGTCTAAGTTTAAATATCTCAATCCTATGAGATTGAAAGACAGATGACATTGAAAACTTTGACAAAAAAAGGCACAGTAGTGTCCTGACAGTATGTCTGCATGGATAATGATGCGTTGGCAAAAAATTATTAGAGGGAGGAAAAAAATCAAATAAAAAACTAAAAATATAACAAAAGCAAGTTTTGCTAGCTCAATTGATTTTATTATAACGTCAGCATATTAATATATATTCAATGCAGTCACAATTATTATTAAGACGGTGTATTATTTACCTATTTTTAAATTAAAAATCTTATTATTAAGGGTTTTATTAAATGACAGTTTTCTTTATGTAAAGGCATTTCACAGCAACTTTGGTAAAATAAGAATTATTCACCTTCTAGTACATTTTAATATGCTAGTTGTAGGTAGGGATGAGTGGATTAATAATTTTTTTTTCCATTATTCAAGACTACAAAAGTTACAAATAACTGTGAGAGTGCCCTAAGGTCACCATGGCAACATTAAAAAAAAAAACTACTTGAAGTACACTTTTAAAAAAAAAAAAAAAATTATTTCCGCTTTTTGGTAATTTATTACATTATAATCATATAATTGTGACTTCTTAAACAAAAATCATACTATCAACCTCTGTAATCATTTAATCCTTAGTAGTGGGTGACTTATGCAGCATTTGTTTTTAATGTGGTTTGTTCTACATTTTTCATTACATGTCTGTCTTTTTCCAGTGATGATGTTAAAATGTATTTTGTTGTTTCTGCAGTCATCAATTTCTGGTGTTTCTTTGCTGTATATGACATTGATTATTTGAAATCTAAAAGTGGAATATGACATTTGTTTTTTTGTACATTTTACTGCAATCATTATGGAGCAAACATAGTGAGGTGACATGTGAAGAGTGTAACCTTGTCAGCAGATTTTTCTAAATATTTTAAAGCTGGAGGGCTTTGAACTTATCACTGAACTTTGAACTATTGTCCAGCTCACTTTGCATTTGAGGTAGTTTA
>JAOUQT010056835.1:0-10639 GCA_025769995.1 Xyliphius kryptos | reverse complement strand
CCACCAGCCTTGTCCAATTTAGCCATGAAACCTCCCACACTAAAATGACAGGTGTTTCAGTTTCATTGTCTAACCCTTGTAGGTATAATGAAAACAGGAAACGTACCCGCCACACTTCCAATGGCACCAATGGTTTAGGTTTATTCCTGTCGTCGTGCCCAGAGTTGCCGTGTGGGAACCGGCTTCCCGTGACCCTAAAACTACAATTAAGCGAGTATAATATTGAAACTGAGTAGTACTATCAACAAAGGTTAAGGAAAATATCTGCATTGAATTGTGACTGACGTCCTCACAACACGTCCCTATGTGAAGCTATTCAGACAGCAAACAAAATAAAAGATTCCTCCAATAAAACATCACTTCATGATCTTTACTGAAGAAGTTGTATTTTTTATATTCTTTTATGTGTATTTTATAACTGAAAGACACAAAAAATATATCACATTACACATTTCATCAATTAAACAATTACAATACATACACATTCTGAATATATTACTTACAAAGACGAATGTTTTCCTAAAAAACAAGCATGAGAAGAACAGTTATCGGAAATATTATCTCCTCTCTCAAAATTTAAAGTGTTGCACACAATACCAGAGATATCAGTATGTTGCTGACTTGTTGCTTCTAAACATTACACAAATTCTTTTGGGCATGAACTAGTCCAGATTGTCTCTATTCAGCTTATACATTCTAATCTATATGTAATTTATCTGAAATCACCAAACCGATATGTCTTTGCCTCAAAGGCACAATAGTGGCAGCAGTGCTTAGTGCTCACTGAACTCTAGTGCTCTCCTATTGTTGTGCCTTGTGGGCTTGCACTTTTAAAAATGCATGAGATATGTGTGTAATCCACATTGTGCCATATAGTTATCCAGGTAACGGTTTTATTAGAGCTGGTTTAATAGTGAGGTAATAGAATTAACAACTTGTGTTGATTCTGTAACTAACATAGAGCTCACACACTAATGTAGTTCTGTAGTACTTTGTATGTATGTAAAGAATTACTAGTATGTTTAATATTATTCTATTTTTTCTTGTATTTCAGTTCAAGATCTGTATAAAGGCCCAGTCTTGTCAGTAATTGGTCCATAAAGAAGTGACCTTGTATAGTCCTTTATTTGTTAACTGTCTGTCTAGCTTCATATTTATACATTCATTATTCATTTACATTCAAGGCATTTAGCAGATGTCCTTATCCAGAGTGACAAACGGGATTTAACATAAAGCTGTTAATAAAGCCTGACACGAAGTATTTATAGGTGTTTGAACAGTAGCATTACAGTTTCCTAAATTATGTAATAGGCTTACATCATTATTCATTGCTTACAGCACATCAGTCAAAAGACATATGGATATGAATGGCAAAAGAAGCACCTATGGAGACATTCTCAAGCAAGTGTTTTCTGTAAATATCAGTTTGTACGCAAGGCTAACACGAACATCAAGACCTATTTACACACACACACACATTTTCTAACATAAACCATATTAATATTAGATTAATACAATAATTAATTGTAAATGATACAAATAAATGATTTGTACACATACAAATTGTTATATATTATCATTTCTTTATTATCAATTCCTCAAGGGCACCTTAGGAAATTATAGAAAGAGAAGTTTTATAATAATCGACAGTTGTGTACAGAAATGCTGGCAAGAGACCAGTGTTTAGTGTTTACTTGTCTTGGTCTGCTTTGTGAAAGCATCATACATCACACCATGTCTAAAACAATCAAAGCCAGTTATAAACATAAATAAACCTTAATCTTAATGTAGTATGTATAGTTCCTGTCCCTACAGTGACCCACAACAAATCACAGTAGAAAAATCAGACTCTGGTTTTATTCCTTGGTGATTCATAACTCATTTTAGGACAAGACAGAAAAGGGGAAAAGACTCAGTGGATGTTTCTACACCCAGCTTTCTTTTCTCTCGCGCTCTTTCTTATTCGCCTGATTTCACATGAACCGTTGTTGACATTCTGAAGGTCATTGCCACTGTGACACGAACATGCGGTCAGCCGTAAGGTTATAGAATCAATCTCTAATCCAGTTAGCCACTGGAGGGCAAAGTCATGGGTCGTTGACATCTTGTGCAAAGAAAAATACATTCACAACTACAAATATTTCATGCAAGATTAATCAAGTTTTTAATGCATGAGAAAAAGTATTGCATTATACTGAGATATAAGACTATATGTGCAATTGATACATTTGTCTGGCAAACATTTCAACTTTATTTCAACTATTAAACAAATAAAATGAATAAGATCATAATTATTCAGAATGAATGCTTTCATTACAGAATACTACTGTTAAGCAATAAATGTGAATGACATCAAACCATGTTAATGAATATAGGTATTTATATGGTGTGACCTGATGTGATTATTGTGTCCAGAAAATCTCAGGGAGAAAGTGCTTTGCCTGTGAATCGACTCACCTGAAATTGAACGTTTTACTCTGAATCGATTTACCAGCAGGAGGACCTGCAGTAAGAATGTGATTTGGCTCTAGTTAGGAAGTCAGATGAATCATCTGAATCAACTTATTTTCAGTGAGTAAACTATATTAAGGAAATCATCTGATTATGAATCAACTCATTATTTTCTTGTCTTGGATGTCATTTTCTGTCTTAAGAAACTGTCCCAGGTTATTCCACATGTGGCACATGTTGAATCAATGAATCTGTGTGACTTTATTAAACAGCTTTGAGTGAGATGACAGGTCATTGTGTGTGTGTGTGTGTGTGTATAGTGATTGAGTGCTGCTGTAAATTTCATGTGACATCATGATGGAATAGCTATCTGCACTCGTGGTGGCCTTTTAATGGAATTAAAGTGCTGCTCCTGGAGGCTGACAAATGTGGAAACTAGGATTGATATGTTACAAACACACACACATAAGATTTTCCGTGATATACAATTTATGATTATATGCAGTAGAGTACAAACCAGTGGCGACTTGTATACAAAATAAAGAAATCACCTGTTTTTAAGAGGTGATTGTGAAATTAGCAAACAAACACAACAAAACTGAAAAACGGAGCAATCAAAGGAACGATATGTTAGTTTTTATATACAAGACTGTGTGTACAAAGAAAATATTTAGCAATATATATATAGTAACATTATTCTTTTTCTTTCGGCCTTTGTCTTTTATCAGGGGTCACCACAGCAAGTTAATATTTTCCACCTCACTTTGTCTTCTGGATTGTCATATGCTGACTATCCTGGTCACTTCTAACGAGAACCTCAACATCTTAAGCTCTGCCACCTTCAGCTCTGTTTCCTGTTGCTTAGTTATTGTCACTGTCTCCAAACCAAACAACAAGGCTGGTTTTACTACTCTCTTAGAACTTTACTTTATCCACTATATTCTGCCTTTACTCTATTCTTTACCTCAGAGCCAATTCTTGATGCAGTCCCACCTTTACCTTGAAGTGATCAGTCACTCCTACAGCACATCTTCTTGTTCTTGTACAGAACTTGTTTTTATACATGTCCTTCACTAATATAACGTACTTTTCAGCCACTCTGAAATTCTTCATACAACACCACAATTCCTCTCTCGGCACCCTATCATAAGCTTTCTCTAAATCCACAAAGACACTGTGTAGCTCTTTCTGACCTTCTCTATACTTCTCCTTCAGCATTTACAAAGCAAAAATCGCATCTGTGCTGCTCTTTCTTGGCATGAAACCATACTGCTGCTCACAAACAATCACTGACTGTCTAAGCCTAGCTTCAACAACTCTCAGCCAAATCTTCATTGTGTGACTTTAAACTTTATGCCCCTGCAATTGCTACAACTCTGCACATAACCCATGTTCTTATAAATCGGTACACTTTTCCTCCATTCCTCAGGAATCATTTCACTCTCAAAAATCTCATTAAATTATCTAGTCAAAAACAACACATCATTCACTACTATACATTTACATACCTCTTCCAGTGAGTCATCAGGTCTGACTGCTTTTCCCTTCTTCTAACTTTTCAAAGCTTTTCTTACTTCATCCTTGCTAATTGTTGCTATATCCTGTTCCACTATTTCTATGCCTTCAACTCTTTTTTCAGTGTCATTCTCTTCATTCATCAGCTCCTCAAAATACTCCTTCCATCTTTCACGCACCCTCTCGTCACCTGTGACTACCTTGTCTTTTCTATTCTTAATCACCCTGACATGTTGCACATCCTTTCCTGCTCTATTGTAAGGCAATGCAACTCCTTATCTCCTTCCTTACTGTCTACCCTCTCGTACAACTCATCATAGGCCCTTTGCTTAGCCTTTGCTACCTCCCTCTTTGTCCTATGCTTCATCTCTTTATACTCCTGCGTACTCTCTTCAGTCCTCTCCCTGTCCAATTTTTCCTTTGCTAGCCTCTTCCTCTGAATAACCTCCTGCACTTCCTTGTCCCACCACCAAGTTTCCTTGCTGTCTTTCACCTGTCTCACAAACACGAGTTTGTGTAAACATGAGAGACTTTGTGTGACTCAAACCATATTTTTCCGAGTATGAGAGTTTTTGTAAATGTAAAAATTTGTGTAAATTGTGAGAGAGTTCTTGTAAATGTAAGTGTGTAAATGTAAGAGAGTTTGTGTAAACATAAGGAAGTTTGTGTAAATGTGAGAGTTTGTCTAAATTTGCGTATGTTTGTGTTATTACTAGAAAGTTTGTGTGAATATGAGTGTTTGTGTAACTCAATCAACATTTTGTGCGAATGTGAGAGTTTGTATAAATGTGAGATAATAAATGTAAATGAGAGTTTGTGGAAATATGTAGGAGTTTGTGTAAATTGTAAGAGAGTTTGTGTAAATGTGAGTTGTGTAAATGTAATAGAGTTTGTGTAAATGTGAGAAAGTTTGTGTGACTCAAACAACATTTCATTTGAATGTGAGTGTTTGTGTGAACAGTAGAGAGTTTGTGTAAATGTGAGAGAATTTGTGTAAATGTGAGAGGTTGTGTAAATGTAAGTGTGTTTGTGTGAATGTGAGTGCATTTGTGTAAATCTGAGAACACTTTGTGTCAATATGAGTGTTTCTGTGAATCTAAGAACATTGTGACTGAATGTGAGAGCATTTGTATAAATCTTGGAATATTTTGGAGAGAGTTTGTGTAAATGTGTGAGAGTTTGGGTAAATGTGAGGCAGTTTGTGTAAATGTGAGAGAGTTTGTGTAAATGTGAGGCAGTTTGTGTAAACTTGAGAGAGTTTGTGTGACTCAAATATTTTTAAGCCATTCTTCATGCAGGATAGTGGCCAGGTCACTACGTGACGCTGGTGGAGGAAAACGTTTCCTGACTTGCTCCTCCAAAACACCCCAAAGTGGCTCTTGATACATCACAAAGACTTGCTGTCTTCGTCACAGATGCGCCACCAGATGTGCACCAACAATTTGTCCTCTTTTGAACTCTGGTGTCATTATGTCACCCATAATGTTGTGTGCATTGCTGGTGCAATGTGCAATTAATGAAGATTGACCACCAGGCTTGTCCAGTTTAGTCATGAAACCTCCCACACTAAAATGACAGGTGTTTCAGTTTCATTGTCTTACCCCTGTATATCATTCATGACTTATAGTATAACGCCTTCATGTTTAAATGTTAATTTGGTTGGTTTTTTGTAATCTGATCTTCTGTTTTACCTTACATACAATATCTTGCCTGTTGGCTGTAGTAATACAGGCTCAGCGGATGTTCAGTTTTCCCAGTGGCATCTTACAGCTCATGGCCTGACACGTAATGGCAGTACAATCCAAACAGCATGCTGTGAAAAGCTCTAATTAGTTCCCACTGTTTGCATAGTGGACACCCAGAGGACCCTTAGACATGCTGTTACTTTGTTTTAATGTGTTTATGCTAGGATGTAAGTAAGTCGCATTAATCACCAAGCAACCACCTTGGCAGTTCCCTGAGGATCACAACCAACAAGAAGGTAGAAGCAGGAAGAGTATGTGCATATCTTCAAATATAAAACATTTCACAAGGTTGGTTTAATGACATATCTGACATACCATTCCGTATCATTGTATGGAAAAATATCTATTAGACTACTCTATTTAACTATTAGAACTTCTGTAGTATGTAACAGATTTACTACTATTTCAGTGTTTAAAAGATTTAGACATTGGATTGTAGTTTTAAATACCAGGCCTATGGCCGGAGCCAGTGCTTATAAAATAACTTCCTGCAGCCTTCAAATGGTGGTTAGTATGATAGCAACTCCAGAAAATAGATTTGGAGTCCGAAAGTGCTCAAGCCATAGCCTTTGTATGAGAATATTTTTTTTTCTTTGTTTTGTTTTCTTTTGTTGATATTATGCTCTCAAAAAGAGGAGTTAGGCTTCAGGTCTTTGTGGACTTTAAGAAATATTGCTGTTCCTTTGGTTTGTAGGTTTGTGGGTGGGTTTGGGAAATATTGGAGATCAGTGTACAATACAAATCCATCTTCTACAGTTCTTGCAATAACACCATAAAGGTTAAAATATGGATGCTTTATTTACAGGTAAAACCTTTTTGGTTTCTGTATTATTATATTTATATACAGTAGGTCTAGCTGGAAAGTTGTCTGGCTGGAAGTTACAGAACAGATTAAACTGATACGAATCTAAGGACATGATGTTGGAATGCAGATCTGACAGGATGAAAAACTTACTATCTCTTATGTTAAATCAACAATATTATACTCTAAAAACAATTAATTATCAACCTGTTTGTTTTTACCTCTTGATTACCTTATTGGGCTTCCTTATTCTGATTGGTTTTAATATTTTTGTAGTGGCCCCCCTGGGTCTTTCTTTTGACAGCATACTTTTCATATTTAATGTAAAGAAATGTCAAGTGAACCTTGGAAGAATAATATAAATAAACAAAATGTTATGTTATCTAACTATTACTCAGGATATTAGAACACACATATTACAAATTTGCAGCAGCAGCCCTGCTATGTACATCAGGTGGTTCTGAGCTCCAACAGATGTTGCCACTTTTTGATTTGAATGTTTTAGCAGGAGCAGCTTCAGCATCAGTGATGTCCTCATTTGACTGATCAGATGAATCTGTGTTTTCCAGTTCATCTTCCACGTCATCTTCCTTCTCAGAAACCTGCTTATCTGTGTAAGTATGCTGCCGTGTGTCCTCTGATTCATTATCAGCAAAAAAACATTGTCCATATTGCTGTTTCTTATTCACAGCCTAACCTTCTGTTAGCTACAACTGTCTTCTGGGTCTTTATCTCTCCTGAAATGCAGATTTACAGTATCTTTACTGGTAACACAATTAATAAAATGCATTAGCCTACATACAATGAACATAATTCATTTCAACTTCACTGAATATTTCAATTACCACAGTGTTCTTCTTTTAATGCACTAGTGCTAGTCTTTTTACTACAAAAAAATTGTTATTCTAAATTAAGCACACAGCCTGTATAGTTCAGTTAGTAGCGTGTGGTGCAGCTAAAAGCCGAGAGTATTAGTAACAGGGGCGCGATTCCTATTTTAACTTAAATGTCAATGATGGCGATAAAAATGTGTGGTTTAATTACATTTTTTTATTCAAAGCTAGTGGGGCATTTAGCAGAGCAAGAAAATGCTATAGTGAAGCAACTACCACTTACATTTACATTTATAAAAAGAGTTTCCAGTGCTTTCTAAGATTTCATGTAATGTGTCGTCACTGCGACGTTTGGCTGCACATATGTGCTCAGTGGGATAGGGATAAGATGACTGATCATTCCCATCTCTTGCCACCTGTTGCAGCCCCATGGAGTTGAAGCCCTGTCATTAATGCTCCTGATTGTTCCTGCAGCATGTTCTCTACCAACCGAGATATCCCTTGTATCAGAATTTGAGGTACAACATGACATTTTATGAAACAAAAAAAGCCTAAGCACAGACGGACGCTTTTAGTCTATCAAGCTGCATTATTGTCCTTTTGAATTCAAGGCAAGTAGTCTGGATAACTCAATAGGTAGATTATGTGTTGCTGGAAAAAGCCAGGAGTGTTGGTTACAGGGGTTAGATTCCCCAGGGCTGCAAAAGCTTTCAAGAGATTGTGTTGGCCATGATTTGCCAAAAGTAAAGGCAGAGTGTCCATGAATAGAATTCTGTACAGCAGAGATCAACAACCCCAGACGTGTGATCATGCTGTTGCTGATGCTGCATGCTAAGTGACCAGACTAAGAACACCAAATAATCCTCTCTAATTGACATCGTAATAAGACAATGAGATATGGATGGTGGTTTTGCTGCAAAGAACGCCCTGGATTATCCAAATCCATTTGGGAATTTCAGTGTGTGGTTGTTTACTTTAGATTATGCTTGTGCAGTTTAGATCCTTCATTTTCTAATAAAAACCCACTTATGATACGAATCTTTGTTAATTATTCAAATATGGGAACAGTCTGTCTGTGCAGTTAATCACTGATGATTTTTTCTATATTAATTTTACAGATTTTAGTGAAAACTCCCAACAAATCAGTGGCTGAACTTGGGCAGAGATTTTGGTGGTGATCGCTGGCATCATTAATGAACTATGCCAGTGGTTGGGCCCCCACAAAAAAGCCACTTTGCAAATATATGTACAAACCCAATTACAAAAAAGTTGGGAAAGTACATACTGTACTGTAAATAAAAACAGAATGCAATAATTTACAAAAGATATTGTATTCCCAATAGAACATAGATGACATATTATATTTCGAAAATTAGACATTTTTAAATTTCATGAAAAATATTGGCTCATTTGAAATTGCGTGGCATTTGGACTAAAAAGGAGAAGGACGACCCAAGTTGTTATCATTGCTCAGTTCAGAAGTCTGCATTTCTTATGGTATGGGGTTGCATTAGTGTGTGTGTCATGGGCACAATCACCTAATTTTCTCTTTAAATTATACATTTTCTCAGTTAAAACATATTTATTGACTGAAATCAATTCTGAATAAAATATGGAATTTTAAAACTTCGACACCATTTTATTACATTTTTGTTTACAATTTGTACTTTGTCCCAACTTTTTTGAAATCAGGTTTGTAGATAGATAGATCTAGGCTAGGCTATTATTGTTGGGTCTACTCTATTATTATTAATATTATCATCATCAGTAGTGGCTTATTATCATTACTAGGATATTGTTATAAATGTCTATTATTATTATTACTATTATTATCAGCAGGCCTAGTGGTTAGCTTTTTATCATTACTATTTATATTATACTATTTATATTAAGCACTTGGTGGGAGAACTATAGCGAATGGTGCTACTGTGTGAGTGTAAACGTTTATTTAGCAGCACTGACGTCACAATGTTTCACAATACTACTCTGTTTTAACTGGAAAATAAACTGTCTGGTTGATTGGTTGTCTAACCGCTTACATTTCAACATGGGGGGGATCTGTTGCATTGTCTTTGAAACAATGATCAGTAAGTGTGTGATGTTTTGCTTGGTAAATTGGAAACGCTAAATTGTCATTTAATTGTATATATATACTTTGTGTATAAGATATGACCTTGTTCATACTGAAAATGGCCATTGATGTGGAAGATGATGATAATTGATAAACAATAAACTTTCCCATTTCAGGAAGGAGGGATATTTTTACTTACAGTTCACTATTCATGCATGTCCACATCAAGTATTTTGACTTTATTGATTGATTGCAATTTTTTATAGATCAAATTAACTAAAGTAAAGCAGTTAATATTCATTATTTTATATTACGTTTTTTTTCTCAGTTTTAGCATAGCATATCAGAGGTATTATAGCACCCTCATTGACTTCTATGGCTTAAGGTATCAGGACATAACATCTGGGCATTAGAAGGTCTTGCATTTAGATGACAACTTCAATTGAACAGCCACAAACTTTTATTTTGATTAAGATTGTAAGCCAGGTGCTGCTATTAAAATGATTAACTAACCTTCGGTGAATATGTTCACCTCTATAAAAGCAGTATATTTTGACAGTTTGCTCCTCTGGATTATATTTATCTGGATTAACACACTGCTAAAAAGGAAATTTGTCAGCAAATATAGAGTAGCAATAAGTCAATCGATGTACTATTACAGGTTATTCACAAGTCGAAAACATTCAGGACATTTGCCAAACTTCCCATGGTGGGACCTCAGAGAGCCAGCTATAAAAAAGGATTCCCACAAGTCTCAATGAACTGAAGCATCATGTAAAGATGAATGGGCTAAAATTCCTCCAGAATGATGTGAGTCTGATACATTTATATAGAAAGTACTTCTAGTTGTTAATGCTAAAGTTTGTTCCACAAACTGGATTGATGCACATACACTATATTTACAAACGTATTCGCTCATCTGCTTTGACTCACATATAAGCTAAGGTTCAATATGACGTTGGTCCACCCTTTGCAACTAGAACAGCTTCTGGGAATGCTCTCCATAAGATTTATGAGTGTGTTTATGGGATAGTTGATCATTCCTCCACAGGCGCATTTGTGAGGTCACACACTGATATTGTACGAAAAGGCCTGGCTCTTAGTCTCCGCTCTAATTCATCCCAAAGATGTTCTATCGGGTTAAGGTCAGGCCAGTCAAGTTCATCCACACCAGATTCTGTCATCCATGTCATGTTGAAAGAGAAAGAATATTATATATACT